>JAQZBX010071439.1:0-15235 GCA_029593785.1 Cabassous unicinctus | reverse complement strand
AGGAAAGAGATATGACATTTGACATTGGAATAGTAATCTCTAGAAACCTAGTTTTCTTTAGATATTCAATAATTCAAATATTGCAAACAGTCTAAACACATAAGAAAGCATAGAAAGATATCCAATTTAACAAAACAAAAACTAATACACCAAATATAATTTAAATCTGTTTTTCTTTAATAAAAGTTGAAGAACTTGAAAGAAACTTATTAATTGATGCAAAGTTCTTGGAAAACAAACATCAATTTTATTCTAATTTGCAGTATATTTTAAAATTATTTGAGAATTCCTTCCCTTGGATCATATAAATTCATTCTTTAGAAAGAAAAACATTTGTGTAGCATGTATGAAGTGAAAAACCTGGAAATGATTTAGGTATCAAACAGTGGAAGAAATACAGAATATTCAGAGCATTTTGATAAGGATTATGGGCTCCTGAGTCAGAAAGGGATAATGTGAAACCCAGCTTTAATTCATAAGAGCTTTCTGACTTTGTTTTAGGTATTTCTGTTTCAGAATCCTCTTCCTCATCTGTAAAATGGGAATAATGAAATTAGGTTTACAAAATGGATTAGTGAGAAAAAAAGAGAGGAATAGCTATAGAACACTTCTCACTCATCCTTACATAAAGACCCCCATTTTAAGTATTTGCGTTGTTTACTTAACTATGAAGATTATTAACAACCTGTCATGGCCTCTCTGTTATGAATGAAATTAAATAGAAATTTGCATAACTATATTCCTATCAGTATTGAACAATGTGGAGTTTGAGTCTGCACTGGAAGAATGAGATCTGCAGAGCCATGCCAGCACGGATTTGTTTTCATCTCTGTTATTAATGTTAACATTTCTTCAATCAAAACGAAAGTATCAAACATTTTTTAAAAAGTCAGTTGGTAGCTTTAAATAATTTAATATACAAAATTTTGAATTGCAACTAAGGACGTGTGGACCATTTCACACCTTCTCTATAATAGATCCTGGGGGATAGAATACTCCTCACAACTATCTCTTTCTAAATTCTTTCCCATTCCCAGCTCCCAGTTGGCTAACAAACCCTAATTAGTGACAAAAACTCTTTATAAGATATTAAGGAATAAAAGAGCAGCTATAGAAATGGAAAGCTGGGCTTAACACTCCTTTCTTTTTCCTCATCCAGTCTTTCCAGAAAGACACATGGTTCAGATAAACTGCACCCAGGTGACTGAGTTTATTCTTGTGGGCCTCACAGATCATCAGAAATTGAACCCTCTTTGTGGTTTTCTTGTCCATCTATCTTTGCACAGAAGTGGGCAACCTGGGGTTGATTCTAGTCATTAGGACAGATGCAAGACTCAACTATGTACTTATTTCTTAGCAAACTGGATTTTGTCGACTTCTGCTATGCTTCTGTCATTACACTCAAAATGTGCGGAAATTTATTATACAAGCAAACTGTTATCTCCTTCAATGCCTGTGCTAATCAATTAGGCTGCTTCCTCACTTTCATCTTATCAGAGTGCTTGCTACTGGCTTCCAATATGTGGCCATTTGTAATTCGCTCTTACATATGGTCACAATGTTCCCAAAAATTTGCATTGAGCTTATAGAGGCCCCCTACAGCTATAGCTTCCTTATGGCACTGTTTCATACCATCCTCACCTTCCGCCTCTCTTATTGCTACTCCAATATCATCAATCATTTCTATTGCAATGACATGCCTCTCCTCAGGCTAATTTGCTCAGACACTCACTTCAAACAGCTATGGATTTTGGTCTGTGCTGGTATCACTTTCATTTCTTCAATTCTGATTGTCTTTGTTTCTCACATGTTCATTATTTCTGCCATCCTGAGGATGAGGTCAGCTGAAGGCAGGCACAAAGACTTCTCCACATGTAGCTCCCACATGATGGCCGTTACCATTTTCTACAGCACCTTGATCTTTACGTATTTACAGCCAAGCTCAAACCATTCCCTTGACACAGACAAGATGGATTCTATCTTCTTTACAGTGATCATCCCCATGCTGATCCCCTTGATCTACAGCCCCTGGAACAAAGATGTGAAAGAGGCTCTGAGGAAAGTTATCATCAATAAGAACCATTCTGTGTTCATGAAAATAAGAAAGTGACCTGATTTTTTAAAAAATGTCCTTGTCTTCATAATATGTCTTTTTTTATTCCCTATTAATGAAGGTAGTATATTGCCTTGGTCTTTGTTGGTGATCAATAAAGAACTATGCAGTGGAAAATGGTATCATTTTATTTATCCTCCGTAAGCATGTTTGTTTTAAAATTATATTTATATACAGAAGATAATATAGTAATTTACATATCAAATGAAGAATATAATAAAATATAAATTATTTCATCTGAAGGACATACATCTAGGTAATGGCCAAGAATGTATTAAAACTGCGGGGCTTTGGGCACCAAGTCCAGGTTTCTAAGAGTGCCGTAAAAATGTATTCTAAATTAAAAGCTAAGAGATGACTGTAAGTCAGGAGTGAATCCCCCTGCCAGGAAACATTTGGAAATGTCTGGAAACATTGTTGACTGACCTGATAGCAGGGTACAAAGGGTGGGAGAAGGGAGATGCATGGAGAGAATGCTATTGCTCTCTTAAAGCTTGAGGCCAAGGATTCTGCTAAATATCCTAAAATGCACAAGACACATTGTCCACACAAAGAATTATGCACTGTAAAATGGTAATAGTGCCAAAGTTGATAAATCATTTCTGAAACATTTGTTGGGTGGAGTGTTCTATAGATATTTTATTTAGGTCAAGCTGATTGATAAATTTGTTCAACTATTCTCTAACTTTGCTGATTTTATCTTAATTTTTCCATCAATTTATAAGAGTGATATATTAAAACTCCCAGTTAAAAATTTTAAATCATGTATTTGACCTTGCTTATATGTTGGGTTTTATTTATATTTTTTAGACTTCTGGGCTCATTTGTCAGCTTTTCATGAATTTATAATTGTTATATCATAGTGATGATGTGTCCTGTTAAAATTATTAAATATTCCTCTTTGTTTCTAGAAACATTTCATGTCTTAAAGTCTATTATTTTATGATTTTAAAGTAGCCACTCCAGTTCTCTTATGCTTATTGTTTGCATGGACTATTTTTTCCCTCCTTTTCTTTAACTTGTTTTTGAATCTAGATTGTGTTTTTGGAAACAGCCAATAGTTGGATTCTGCCTTTCAAATTAATTCTGAAAATCTATGCCTTCTGATTACAGTAATGAGGCTATTTATGTTTAATGTGAATATTGATATATGGTTGAATTAATGACTTTATTTTTGCTAACTGTTCTCTAAATATCTCACCTTATTTATTTACCTGGTTCAGTTTTTCTGTCTTATATTTTAAAGAGTATATAAAATTTCAGTTTCTGTATTGTGAAATATATATTCACACATATATATTCATATATATGTATAATACACATGCAAATATACACATATAGAGCTAGAGCTAGAGTTAGAGAAAGAGACAGAGAAAGACAGAGAATGAGAGACAGAGAGAGAGAATGATGGAAAGATAGATTTACTTTAGGGATTTCAACATTCAATTTACCTTATCACAATCTACTTTAGGTTAATATTAACATAACATCAATAAAGAATAGCAACTTCACGCGAAAATAGTTCTATTCCCCTCTCCTCATTAATTTGTGCTGTTATCATACGTATATATATAGCTTCTATATATGGTATGAACCCCAAATACAGTATTGTCAAAATTTTTGTAGGCATAAAATTTTATGTCACTTAAATAAGAGAATAAAAATATACATACATTCTCACATACACATATATATGTTATAATGATTTTTATATACTGACATCTAAAATATCTATCACTTTCAATAAGTTTCATTTCTTTATGTGATTGAATTATCATATGGAGTAATTTCTTCTCCTTTGAAGATCTTCCTTTATTACTCCTTCTAAGGTGTATCTGCTAGCAATGAAAGAGCTCAGTAATGTTTACCTGGGCAGGAATTTTATTTCACCATTATATTTTTTAAGACAATTTTTCTGGATATAGTATTCTTGGTTGAATATTATTTTTTCTATCAGCACTTTAAACATGTCATCTCATTGCCTTCTGGTTGTTTCTAAAGAGAAGTCAGCTGTTAATCTTATTATGCCCTCTCCCTATATAAAATCAGCCATTTTCTCTTGCTGTTTTCAATAATTTCTCTCTTTAATTTGGCTGTCAACAGTTGACAATTATCTGTAAAGGTGAAAATATCTTTGTGTTTTTCCAGTTTAGGTTTGGTTGTACTTCTTTGATCTGTATACCAATGACTTTTTACTCAAAGTGGAGACATTTTTGGCCATTGATTCTTTGGATATATCTTGCTCCTTTCTTTCCCTTCTCTACTTCTTGTCTCCCATTTAATTTTTATTGGTTCCAAATATCTCTATGGCTTTCTTCAACTTTTCCTCACTCTGTTCTTTAGGTGGACTACATAATATTTTCTTATTTTCAAGTTAACTGCTTCTTTCTGCTACCACCTCAAATCTGCTGGTGAGTCCATTCAGTAAAATTTTCATTTCAGATACTATAATTTTGAACTTCTGAATTTCTGTTTTTTTGTTTTGTTTTGTTTTGTTTTTCCGTTTGTTTTTTTGTAAAAGAAAATTTATTGCTTTAGTAATTTTCTGTATTTGGTAATACACTGCTGTAGCAGTTTGGCATTAATTATGAATTACAAAAATAGATATTGGATTATGTTTGTAAACTGGTCTCTCTATCCAGGCATATTAGATTATATTGGATACAGAGTGTTCACTTTTTAAATAATGATTAATGTTTTGATTGGGCTACATCAGTAGGACATTGCATTCCTCCCCCTTGGTGGGTGGGGACTCAAACAGAAAAGATGTGGAAAAGGACATGAGTTGGGAGTTTTGAAATTGGAGCCCAGGAAGTAAGCACACACAGGAGCAAAGCAGTTGAGCCCAGAGAGAAACACGGTCTCGGAAGAGAGGAACACAGGAAGCTTGAACTCCTGGCAGATGTTGGCAGCTATGTTGCTCCAACACATCACAACAGACTTTGGTGAGGGAAGCAACTTATAGTTTAGGGTCTGGTAACTGTAAGCTTCTACCCCAAAGAAATACCCTTCATAAAGGCCAATAGATTTCTCGTGATTTGCATCAGCACCCCTTTGACTGACTAATACAATAACTTTCATATTTTCCTTTTATTCTTTATAGATGCTTTCTTTTAGATTTTGAACATATTAATAAAATGGAACTAAAAGCCTTTGTATGGTAAGTTCAATATCTAGGCTCTCTCAACAAAAGTTTCTATTTACTGCTATTTTTTCCTTGCACATGGTCCATAGTTTCCTGTTTTTGTTTATCTTAAAATTTTTTGGTGAAAACTGAATATTTTGCATGGTGCAATATGGCAACTCTGAAATCAGAACTGCCCCCTCCACTAACACAGACTCACCAGTATCTTTGTTTGTTGTTGTTGCTGTTGTTTCTTTACTTACTGACACTTCTGGCTAATATTGTATTTCCTCTGTCTTGTAGTCACTGGGATTCTCTGCTCAGTTAGTTGATGATTGGCCAAAATTTCCTAAAATACCTTGAACCAATGCATTCTATCCTTTGATGAGTGGCTGTGTAAGAGCAAGTTTTTGGTGTGTATAGCTTCAATGTTCAAGCAGATTACAACTCTAGCTGTCTTTACTTATTGCTTGGGCAGGGCTTCAGGTCAGTACACATAAGTAATCAGGGCTTTCTCAAAACATTCTGGTTCACACACAGAGCCTTACATATGAATGTGGTCTACTAGATCACCAGATGTTGATCCCTATGAACAGCTCATTCCCAGATCGTCCTTTTAAGATTTTTGGCCAGGCTCTTTTTTGCCCCAACTGGTATTGCAGATCACCTTACACTTTTCCAGACATCTTCCTTCTAGGTCACTCAGCAACAAATGGAGTCATCTCCACAGACTCCTATTCCTATTCAAAGAACCATTTGAAAACTATAAGACTAAATATAATCTACCATCCCATCTTATCCCATCCAGCAATTCTCTGATTTTTCACCTTCTAATAGGTATCGCAGGAGTTCCACTTTCCCAATGGAAGTCTCTTTTGCCAATACTGCCCCTGGTTCATGCCTGAAGCACCACCATTCCTTATAAATTCAGATCCACATGTAGCTCTAATTACAAACAAGTTTATTAACTTCAGTCACACTCATGAGAATCCAAGATCCACCATAGAATGCACTGCATGGTCAATTGAGAAACCTAAGATTAAAAAAGAAATTTTACCTTTGGCAAATTTGAGATCTGTATGGATCATATTGCTTGGGAAATTGGTTATTCTTTTCAAAATATTAAGAAGTATAATTTTTCTTTAATAATATTGAAAGATAAACACTGCATTATGAATGTTGCTGTGTCTGATCTAAAATTAATTTTCATATGTTATTGTAATAAGGTTATTTTAATGACCTGCTTGGGGGTCCAAGGGATTCCATTGTCATAACTTGCCGTAATCTGTTATTATAATTAATTCCTAAGTTTTCAGAGGCCTTTCCTAAACTATACTATATATCAAGTTTACTATATTCATAAAAACTCAAATCCAAAGTTCTTATAGACCACTCCCTTTGATAAAATAGGAGGAATATGAAATATGTTAGTCCCAATGTTAGTATCATATTAGACATGTTATGAAATTTTCTTTCAATCTCTCCTGAGTTTCAAAATTAGAATCTATAGAAGAAGAAAAAAACAAAACTCATGAAATCTAAACAAGTAGAAAACATGATTTTGAGGACAGTTTTCCAATAGAGGATTGAAGAGAGCACTGTATATATATTAAGCTAAACATGAATTCATTCTGATCCAACTTTCTTCCAGTACCGCAGGGTTCATTTTATTCTTTCTTTCAAGCTTCTCCATAACTTCCTTCTCTTGGAGTGGGAAACTTGGCTCCCAGCATCCAAGAACTATTTATTTGTTCAACTGCAGTATACATATACAGCAGTTTCAGAATCGTTAATTCATAATCCCCATAAGCAACAAATTTACCAACTAGAGTACAAGATTTACATATAGTTCCATTTTTTTCTATGACTTTACAATTTCAAGTAAAAACAACATTTTCCAAAGTTACTCTGGTCAGCTACCCCACCCCCACCCCCTTGTGGTTATGTCATAGATTTAGAATTTCATTATATTCATTCATCATGTATCCATCCTATCCAGTTATCCCTTGACAAAAGGTTAAATTTTTATTGGTTTACATATATTAAAATTACTCTTTTTTGGGTACAATTCTATGGATATTTGACAAATGCATCCAGTCAAGTATCTACCACCTAGTACCATACAGAACATTTTCTTCACCCTAAAAATTCCCCTTTTGTCTCCTTTCTAGTCAGACATTTTCTCCTCCCCCAACTTTGTTCAATTATGTTGAATTCTTTTATCTACAAGGTGAGAAATATGGAGATAAAAATTGCCCTAGTAAGAACCTTTGAAATCCTATTTTTAAAAAACTGGTATTTAAAGAACATTGTAAAAATACAATCTTACCAATTATGGTTAATAACTTCTCTTCATTGTCATTTGAATTCAATCTAATTTATTCATATGCATGAATTTACGTAGGAAAAATTTGATAATACGTTGAAAAGATAGTAATGGAGTTTTTCTCTGAAGGGAAACAAGATCAGGAATTAGTGGTGAAGGAGATTTATTCTTCATTATACACCATTTTTTCCTGCTTGTCTTTTTGCCATCTATAAATAGCACAGAACTGTTAAAATAAATTATAATAAAATAAAATATGAAACCAAAGTAAAACAAAGAAAAATCACTAAAATCCTCTACTGGAATTTATCTACTTATTGAACAGATGATAGAAAGAACTGAAGAAATTAGTAAACTAGAAGTTCTTCACTAAATAAAATGATCCCTACTAATTTGTGTGTCATCCAAATACTTTTCTATAAAGTGCCTAGGAAAGTGAGATGAAATAGGGTACATCTTAGAAAATTCTTCTCTTAATCAATTATGCTAGAATAACAAAGACTTTTGTTGATCCTTGGCATTACATGTTGCTGCTTTCTTGTATAGTTCTGAATAAAAACCCTCTGAAATTAACCTGAAACAAGACAGTAAGTGAAATTTATGAAGAATTCACCTTTAAAAGTGTCTGTGCACCTACCTAAAACACTGCATTGCTAGTCTTTCCTGACTGATTAAAATGTCCTCTATAATTTAGGCTGTATACAATTATTTACACTGCTATAATAGTTTACAGCAGACATTTTAAAAAATCCAGAACTGTAGAATCAATCTATTTTGGGGAGTGTTCTTTTTTTTTAAATTCAGAGGAATGACTTAATTCTTAATTACATTAGGGTTGAATATAATTAAGAGAACCACAAATGCTCCTACATTTTTTAAGTATGGCATCTTAGTTTTTGATCTAGTGACTCAATGTCAGACACCAAATCATGCTATTTTTGTAGTAAAACACAATATATTTACAGCATTTGGCCATCAACGGCAGGTGTGCTCTTTATTTTAAAACAAAATTAGATATTATATATACATAGAAGTATTTAATATCTGAAATATACAGTTCATACTTATGCATCTATAATGATTAATGCTAATACAGTCTGCTTATACCAGGCTGTGACTTCTAAGCTTTGCTGCCTTTCCCAGTTCAATGAATCTGATGTGTTAATGTATCATGTATAAGGCAATGCCAGATATTGACTGTCCACACATTATATTGACCCGGAATTATAGTTTGGAATTTATTTAATAGAAAACCATGTAGAAAAGTTTATACTCAAAGCCAGAGTATGAAACAGCCAAGTCCATCTTTGCTTTTCCACAAACCATATTCATAATTGGTTGCTTAAATATATTAAATCCAGCATTCCTATGAACATAAGAATCTCCTTGCTTTGAACCACAGGGCTTATATTGATTTTCTTACTGATCCTTCTCACATCTATCTTACAATCTCACTGGGATCCTCAGCAGGGTTTTTATGCTACTATTCATTTGGAAACTCTGGAAATCATTTCTGGCATGCTGTGTCCACTCTCAGTTAAATACTTACCTTCCTAAATTGCTAGGAAAAGAGCAGACTACATAAAATATTTGGAAACAAGAAAATAATTCCCTAATTGTTTTTATGTCCCCACACAATGCTTTTTGCAGTATAGGAGATTATTGCCAGTTTCTTCAGAGACACATTATTCCCTAATAAATACCGAAAACTGTTCTTCTTGTAGAGCCTTTGTATGGCATCTTTAAGAGGATAGAAGCTTTTACTTCAGCTCTCCTCACTTCTTCCTGAGCCCTCACCAGAACTGTCTTTAATATCCTTATTTTTGTCATATTTCAACTAATGTCTTCAACACAATCTAAGCTTTTCTCAAACACTTCAAAATTCTTCCAGTCTCTACCCACTACCTAAATCCAAAGCCATTTCCAAATGTTTATGCATTTATTGTAGCAGTCCCTGACTTCCTGGCACCAAAACCTGCCTTAGTTTCCTATAGCTGCCATATTAAAGCATCCTAAGCCAGGTGACTTAAAACAACCAAAATTTATTGTCTCACAGTTCTGGAGATTAGAAGTCCAAAATCAAAGTATACGGAGGGCCTTGCTTTCTCTGAAACCTGTGCGTGAAAATACTTCCTGCCTCTTTTAGTTTCTGTTGTTTGCTGACAACCCATGACATTCCTTGGCTTGTAGATGCATCATTCCAATCTCTTTCTTCTCTATCTTTACATGGCCTTCTCACCTGTTATATGTCTGTTCCTGTGTTCAAATTTCCTTTACTTTAAGTACACCATTCATATTGTATTAATGGCCCACCACAATCGAGTTTGGCCTCATCTTAACTAGTCACATATTCAAAGACCCTCTTGTCAAATATACATTCATGAGACCAAGGATTAGGACTTAAGCAAGAATTTTTGGAGGGCACAATCAATTCAACCTATAACAGTGTGCATAGAAATATCAAGTGATGTCCTTATGAATCCCTGTTTTCCAGATATGCTTTTGCTGGCCCATTGTGCTTCTAACTGTTCATGTCAGTCAGAGTTAATTATCTGAGCCAGCATACTAAATCCTTCCTTTGCCTGCTGGCCCACTGAAATGAGGTAGTCACAGATATCAGTGTATTAGCAAAAACATTTTGTGACCTGGTGGAAATGTTTTTCATTCTGGAACAACAAATTTATAATCAAGCAATGCCTAACGTTGTGAGAATAGGAAGCAAAACTTCTGAAATTTGGTCTCAGAGGATATAAAATTGAGAAGAGAGGGAGTGGCTGTAGCTCAAGTGGTTGAGCACCTGATTCCCATGTATGAGGTTCTGGGTACCATCCCTGGTACCTCCAAAAACAAATAAATAAAAGTTGAGAATAGCTAATCCTACTAATGTTTCTTAGATTCCAGAGCCATGATTTTATGCTATTGGAAATACTTTAACTTGTATTGCTATCAGTGCAGAACCTACAGTTTACACTAAAGGATAATGTTCCAACACAGAAAGGACGTTTGAGCAGGTGACTTATTTGGCTATCAATATTCTATGTCAATTTTCTATTAGGACGGCTGATTGTTGGTGATGAGGTACGTGCTAAGGCCATAGTTATGTCAAACTTTGATTTCTGTAAATGTATTTCTTATTCTGAAGCAATATCTTGTAGGTTACCATGATAGTGGGAGAGGGAACAAGACTTTCCAGCTGACAGTCTCATGAAATGTTAGCCACAGATTGAGATCATCTTGCACCTTACAGCCATCTTACTATCTTAGCTGCTACCATGTGGAGTAGAACTGTCTAGTTATCCCTAAGAACTATGAGAAATAATAAACTATTTTTGTTTTAGTCCACTATGTTCTGAGGTGCTTTGTTACAGAGCAATAGACAGGTGTAACTATAGTGATCAAAGAATGAATTGTAGAAAGGAAAAAATAAATCATTAAATTCACCACAAAAGGAAATCATTAAAGTAGATTTTTGGAGTTTGATAGAAGGAAAGAAGTTTAAAATATCTTCTTAATACAATCAATAAATATATTGTCAGAAGTCATGTCTTAAAAGACATGATAGATGTCTTTTAAGCTTTCTTGAATTTTTCTCCCATCTCTAAGAAAAAGCACAACTGGTCTAATCATTATTGATTAGTCAGTATGAAAAATTCAAAAAGATTTTTTAACTATACAATTAGCATTTAAGATTTTTGTTGTTTTTTGTGTTGATTTTTTTTAACTCTGTGAAACAGATTGGCATTATGTAAAACCATAAGAACAGTGTGCCTCAAGTAAAATACCCACATCCAGTAAAATTGAACTTCTGTTTGCTTGTTGGTAAAAAGAAGTGATTGGATCTGATTATTCTATCTGTACCTCTTTCTATTTACTGTGTGTGTATAGAAAGGGGATAAACATGTTTAACTATAGGGTTGTAAAAGAAATTGTATTAATTTCTCTATAATTTGAATGCTTTTAAACACTTTTCAACAGATTGCATGAAACAAAATGAAGCTGATTTTCACTAGTTTCCCTGTTGAAACAGAACTTTCAAGCAAAATAAATATCTTAGTGAAGTATATGCATCTTCAGTCCAATAAGGAATTCATGGATTAATTATCAATTGCTTAGTGTTCAAAAGATTACTGAGTTTCATACATAGACTTGATATTTTGGTGTAATCTAATTCATTACTTGATAACTTTCTAAAGTCCATAGCAAATTATCTCACCGTGATCTAATCCATTCCATAACCTCTTTTTTTTTCATAACTTCTTACTAACATTTATAAATTCAGTGAAACTCATATCAAAGTATAAAAGGAAAACCAAATATACTTAAGCATTTTTTAAGTTGTTCTCTCAGATGTTAAAATGACCTTTACAATTAATGAATAATTTGTTATTTTACTTGAACTTTGTATAATGTTCTGCCATTTGAAGTGGTTGTTTCTTGCCTGCTAGACAAATTGGATCCCAAAAGATCAGCTAATGCTTGTAAGACATCATTAAATTTTTTCAAAAACTGTTTAAAATTTTGTAAAGCAAGATAAAAGTTCTTGAAGGACAAACAAATCATACAAAACATACTAACAAAACTTAAATTTAATGTTAAGTACTGTTGTCACTCACAGAGCTTGCTTAAAGATTTATTAGGCTCTATTTGGGTTTGTTGTGGGTTATACATAGACAACATATGGTAGAAAATATTCAAGGTAATGAAGGTAGTAGGAAAAGGTTTGGATAACACAAATCTCAGATTCCTTCATTCAATTATTCTATCAGTACTTTTGGAGAGTCTACTAAATGCCTCCTCCTGCTAAGTACTGGGGAAAATAGAAAACCCTCTTTCTATATCAAGAATTTGAAATTTAGAGTAAAATATACACTAGTAAACAGATGGATGAATTGTTGTGTGTAATATTTTATTAGAGGCCTTTTAGATCCCTGCATCTAGAAGGAAGGGAAATTTCACCTGAGAACTGAAAAATTAGCAGAAAAAAAAATACCCAAGCAGAGTGGTGAAGATAAAGAAAGCATATTATGACCAAACTATTTACAAAATCCAGTGTCATAAATGAGAAACTGAGCCTATGAAACACATATGGAGCATTGATATTGCATGAGGGAGTCACAAGACATGACACTTTTCTAGAAAAGCAGGAACTTGTTTAGCAAGGGTTGAATTAACTGCCCTAAGGAGTTTGGAGCTTATATTAATGTCAAAGTGGGAACAACAAGGTAAGATTTTGTTGTTAGAAAGTATACTCAAGCTGGCATAAACATGAGACTGTGGTGAGGCTGAGGCTAGGATAAAAGTTAGAAGGCAGTAATCCAGAAAAGTTGTGGTAAAGGACTAAATAAATAAAAGAATATGTGGGATGATAGAATTAGACATATTTGAGAAAAGAGATTAAATTATTAGTGGTCTTCAAGAATTAATTCATCATGGGTGGAAGGTAGAAGGATATATGAAATATGTTTTCTCGGTTTCTTACCTGGATGACTGGCTAAAAGATGACAATATTCATCATTGATTTAGAAAACATATGCACCAAGGCATATGTGTGGAGTAGAGTGGGTTTTGAACTGATGAATTCTCTTTTAAGCATGATCAATTTTGGTCCCTCTGACATAGCTAATTGTAGTCTGGGAAGCTCCTGGGTACAGGTATCCAGCACTCATAGGATAAAACTGGTCTAATACATTAAGCTTATGCATTACTGGCATATACATGAAATCTGTTCTCATAGAATTAGATGAGAGCTGTCAAGAAGAGTGCCCAAAGGGTGATGAGTTGGCTTAAGGTAGAATTCGAAAATACTAGCATTATTTAAAGCACAAAAGAAGCAGAGTCACCAAGGGAGAATACAACTGGACAGATGTATAGGAAAACACAGTGATTCTGGTGACTTTGAAAGGAAAATATAATGGTTTCCCAAATGAAAGGTGATTTGAATGTTGTCCTGTGCTACAGTAGAAGTCAACTGAGAAGACTTCGTCGAGTTTGGGGATAAGAAGTGTGTTGGTGAACTAGGTAAGAATAATTGCATTGCAATGCTGAAAAAATTCACTAGAATAAAAAATATATAAAAGTGAGGGAAGAAGTGAGTGTTAGTGACTTTTCCAAGATATTTGCTCTCACAAAGTTGAAGAGAAACTAACAAGTAAAAGAAAAAAAGAAATTCAAGGTCACGGGTAAGCTTTTTGCATATATCTTGTTTTTAGATTGATGGGAAAGATGGATTAAAGAGGGACAATATTATATGAGACAAAGAGTAGGGAAAATGAGATGTAATTTTTATTATTAGAAATATTGCCAAAATATTGGAAAGGATAGATGTAGAAGCAGTGAGGATTTTGCAACTGGTGAAAAGAAGTTTAAACGTTCTCTATTTTGTTACTTTAAATTCTAGTCTGATATTATAATTATTGACATCTACTGAAATGCCATCTGAGGGGAGTGGTAAGGGAAAAGATGAAAAAATTCAAAGATTCTGAAATAGTAACACAGACTGGGAAACAGAAAGTTGATTCAGGAAAAAGCAAATGTAAATGACTATTTGATTTTGAATCTGTTAATTTTGTAATTGCTCACTTTTGCATGGATGGTATTCTTGGTAGTTTAGGTAGGATTGGTAAGAGCAAATTCCTCAAATACCAAATTATAGTGTGTCTGGAGGCAAATATGTTAAGAAAGTTTACAATGTTACCAAGGGTAATTGTAATAAGAAATCATGGAGTTTAAGCTGTGTAGGGGAAAAATTGATTAAATAAAGTGATATAATTGAGTAGGAATAATTAGTGAGACTTAATATATAGTGATATGAGTGAATAAATTAAAAGTTGTAGTGCCACAACCAAGGTATAAAAGGAAGGGGCAAAGTTGCAGGCATAAAATAACATTTTATTTTGGATATTTAGAATTTGATCAATTTCCAGTTGAAACAAGGTCCAAAATGGAGTCATGGATGTGGGAAACTCAAGTGAATTGCCAGTGGAGTAACTGATAATAAGATATCATGAATCTGAAAAGCTATATAATTAAATGTATGGCCTTCTTGGGCATTGATAGCAAGATTGTGGAAGAGGGATAGAACTATCTCAGAGGCAAAATCTTTAATAAATTCAAAATAAAGTGACTTTTCTGTAACCTAAAACTTCTTTGAAGACAAAATGAAAAAAGTAAGACACTGGGGGAATAAACGGAAGAAAATGTCACTGTACATACAGGACAACAGATCTTACTTTTATCTTTTTAAATTTTTTAAAATTTTTATTTCTTATTTTTAAACCTATCATAATTATTTCATTTTCCTATTAATTGTATTTGGCTATTTTATTGGCTTCATTTTTTAAAAGGTTTTCTGTCACAGAAGGGTTACAACTGTGGCAGGGAAAGATCATTTGTGTGGGGTGTCAGTGATGGGGGAAAATTGGGAAGAAGCTAACCTGGGCATACATTTAAGGCATATAAATGTGTTCAACTGTTCATGGAGCATTGTCATGGTGCGTGGAGATTCACACAATAACCAAAAGAATGTCAAACTCCCATCATGAGGACCTCTGCCACATTCTCTAATGGAACAGCAAGAATCCCCTGAGTACAGAGGCAATGACTAGAGAAGGAGGATGGTCCATTGATGGGCCCTTGATATTGATGACTGTGCTTATGAACCTTTACTCTTGAA
>JAQZBX010071437.1:0-15236 GCA_029593785.1 Cabassous unicinctus | reverse complement strand
AGATAAGCAGACACGGAGAAGACACACAGTGAATGGACACAGCGAGCACAAGCAGCAAGGGGGGGATAAATAAATAAATAAATCTTAAAAAAAAAAATAAAAATAAAAAAAATAAGAAGTTTAGAGGTAGTCTGAGTTGATCCTGAGTTTTCTATCTCATTTATTTTCATGCTAAAATACTCCAGAAAACAAATTATCATTTACATTGTTCAGTTACTGGGAGACACACACCTGCCTATTAGAAAATTAAAAATTTCAGAAGAGAATCTCAAAATTGATGCAGAAGTGCTCCTATGTGATTTCTAAACTAGAAATTCTCATTGAAAACTCATACCTGAGTCTGTGAATGAGTTCTCGTAAGACCTCAAAGTGCCACGTCTACAGAATGGGAAGCAGGTCCATAGTGTTTTAGAGGTGACTTGCCATTTGTGTCAGTGTGGCTGAAAAGAACCTAAATGGCCAAAAATTCTTCCTGTCTCTCTCTAGATACACTCTTCTTTTTGAAATGGTTGCCACTATTTGCAGCTTTGACTTGTCCCTGACACACCTAGGGGACTTTGCATATGATGTTCTCTGCCTAAAGTGGTGCCCCTCATTCTCCCCAGTCACCCCAACTCCCCACCTCCAAACTGTTCATCTGGCTAATGATGCTCACCTTTCTCTGTCCACCTCACATAAAGAAAGGTTCTTATCCTTTATGATATTTATCGCTGAATGTAGTTATATTATATGTTCAAATTATGGAACATGTAGCAGGCCCTTCAGCACATATCTATTGCGTGCTGGAGGGTTGAGATTCCTTTTCATAATACTCACTGCAGAACTGAGAGAGGGTGCTGTGCTAGGGGAAGAGGAAGAGTCCCTCTCTTTCCTCAAATGTATCCTAGGGTCAGAGCTATTCTCTCATCTCTGATCATCATTTCTGCTTTTTACCTTCCTTTGCCATATCTTCTACTTAACTGCAACAGAGAAGAACTTTCAAAACATGATGCAGGAAAGGGAATCTAATTCTGTTCTCTGGAATCTCAACCTAACTCCAAAACCAAAAATGACTAATTGACATGAATCATGAAAAAAAAAATGTAATAGGTAACACATGTATAAGACTAAAATTCCAAAGGTATTCAATGAAAAGTCAGTATATCTCCCACTATACCCTATTCCTCAGATTCCTTCCTGGAGCTAGCTAGCACTGCTGCCTCAATTATAATTTTAGATGGTCATGCCCCCTTTTTTGTAGTCTTTCAGTATCTAGTCTATATAATAGATCTCTTTGTAGGCAGGTAGCTGTAAATCTGTAAATTCCTATAAAATATGCACAGAAATAATAAATAGCAATGTAAAATCCATCTGATGCCTGAACGAAGTATGTGAACTAAAATTATTTAACTGTGTAACACTTCAGTTATTTGTCAATTTGTTTTACTACTTTGAATTAGAAAATTGCAAAAATCACGAGCAAAAGAATGGCTTAAAATACCTGATTATGTCAAGCCAGCTGCTACTTTCCAACAGAGAAAACCATTTTATATCTGTGTCCCAAAATTCAGTACTATTATCTGAAAAAAGAAAAAGGAAGGAAGTCAAGTCATTGTTCA
Source organism: Cabassous unicinctus (assembly GCA_029593785.1). Classification (NCBI taxonomy): domain Eukaryota; kingdom Metazoa; phylum Chordata; class Mammalia; order Cingulata; family Chlamyphoridae; genus Cabassous; species Cabassous unicinctus. The sequence goes on along the minus strand of JAQZBX010071437.1, from coordinate 13,638 downwards.
CTGATACCGCCCACAAAAACCTGTGCTGTTCAGATTAATTATCCTAGACTTGAACTGTAGAATCCAGGCACAAGTCTCCATTTTAAGTCAAGGGCATTTCAAAACTTCAGCCAAATGTTTGTTAACAGAACACCCCTGAGAAGGGTATGATTGTCAAAATTGATCTTTATTGCTCAAATAGGAAATGCCCTATGATATGCATACATGATATCTCTTGTAATTCAAGACAGAGTAACCTGTTTTATGGAGAAATAGTCAACATCCAGGCTGCTATTTTAAGAAGTGGAAAATGCAACAGGATACATCCTGATACCATAGAAAGGTAAGACTTGACTTTAGTCAGAGTGTGAAACACGTAAGTACATGTACCTTGAACTCCACTATACAATTCTCCCTTCTACAGCTTAAAATATAGAGAACCTTGAATTTTACATAAGTCTAATAATTTTTAAAGTTATGAACTCAAATTAATAAAATATAGATATCACTGCAAATCCTGGATGATAAAAAAAACAAAACAAACGGTAGAATTATAGTCATGGTACTCCAGGCTCTGACTTCTATGAATCTATTTTGTAACATGCATCACAGTGTGTTTTAGTGAGAGACATGCACTTCTGTTGCCCTGCAAGAAAATGAGCTTTTGCTATCCTATTCATCTTTATCACCAATGCATAGTTAGTGTATACAGTGTTAGTGTATACAATGGAAATTCAATAAATGTCAGCTGAATGAATGAAGGAATGAATCCTAAATTAGGATTTGCTAGGATAAAAGGTCCAAATTAGGAAAAGGTACTCTAATTGTAGCAAATGTCAGAGGGTAAAGACTCATTAAAGAATGAAAAGAACCAAGAAGTGACTGAGCATAATTAAATATGATTCAAATTCTAAAATATTGATAGTGGACAGGCTGGGCAGGGAAATGAGGGTTGCTGGGATGGGCATCTTTCATTTTCTACTTTGTACATTTCTAACTAATTGAATTTTTTACATTATAAAGAAGTATATCTGTGCAATCAGAAACAAACAAATCGAAGATATTTCCATTTGGGGGGGCTGGGTGGGGGGAGTCCATTTAATGAGCTACTGAGGAAAACAAACAGACCATCTGGGCTTCATAAATCACTATAAGCAAGCCAGTTGAATATAGGTATTACATGACTCAACAACTTTTAAAGAGAGAAACCATTGGTTCACCATTGGGCAACTGGTATTCTGGGGAAAGGAAAGAAGAGGAGGAGTGGCTCTATGTTCATTGCCACGAGAAGGGGGTGGGTGGTGGTAAAAGCCTGGAAGAAGACAGAGAGGGGAGATGGCAGCTGTCCTGGGCGACCAGACTGGGCGCTCGAGGCCGGGAGCATCTGCGTACCGCCTTAAGGCACCAACTTTCCATGTGGTATGTCTTTCCCCATTTGACAGAAAGTTTTTGCTCAGCATTCTTCTCACCTATCAGAAAGAGCTGTTTAAATTTAGAGTATGCGGTCTGGATTTCCTGCAGGGATAGGAAGTTGCTTGATAGGTCTTCAGTTTTAACAATTTCATAGGGTGGCCTGTGGATGGTCTTGTAAATTCTAGATATCGAAAAGTAACAAGAGATTAGAAGAGCAAACATAACTTCAAAATAGCTGCTTTTTCCTGAGTGCTTGGTATGTGTCATGCTCTGTCTTAAGAGCTCTGTAAGATACTCTCATTTAATCCTCACCAAAGAGGACTGCTGTTCTCAGCCAACAGATATGGGAATGGAGGGCCACAGAGTGTAACGGCTTGGCCCCAGACCACGAAGTTTATAAACTGAGACAGTCACAATTTGAACCAAGGCAATGCAACTTCAGAGTCTACTCCTTTTTTTGTTTTTAATTCATCTACTTATTAATATTTTTTATTTTGAAAATTTTCAAACATGCAGAAAACTAGAAAAGAAGAGTACAATGACATACACCATGACCTAGATTTGGCAATTGTTAACATTACAGACATATCACTTCACCACAAAATACTTCAGCATACATCTCTAAAATCTACTGAAGAGACTTCATTATGATTATGTTATACTGACTCTTTTCAAAGTAATTCAAAATGATACTGTAAATTGTATTCCTCTAGCACTAAGTTATCAGCAGGTAAACAATGGACATACTACTAAGAACTGTTCCTGGCTTCTTGAAAACAGAGAAGATCTGAAATAAACAATAACAAAATATAGAACTAGTACTGACCCATCCAAGAAGATTTTTTGGATTTGTAAATTGCCATCATCCTGTTCTTTGGGCAGTGCTGACATTTTTAAAAGGGCACATCCATTGTGGCAGGACCAACACCATATCTGCAGAGGGGAATAAATGTTTTCCAGATATAATATATACAGCCCAACAGGACAGGGAAATTTATAACTTTATAATTTATAGTAAAAAATGACTGAATGTGTTCAACTTTATTAAGCCAGAAAGTATTCACTCACAACAAAAAAACTGATTTAGTCGTAAAAAAACAAAAACAGGTCTAGGTATATTAAGAGTCACTCAAACTTGCTTATGTACTGATATATACCTTTTGACTTGGTTTTAATGGTGGTGACCTAGATGGTGATAACAAGAACAGCAATAACATTACAGGGATTGTAGATATCGCTAGGGTGCAGCTTACTATGTGTCAGGCATTTTACATGAATTAAGTTATTTAATTCTCACAGTCATCCTCTGAGATAGCGACAATTATTATTCCCATTTATAGCCAGAAACTAAGGCTTGGAGAGACTGAATAACTTCCCCAAGTTACACAAAAAGTAGCAGGAGTTTGACTCTAAAGGCTGTGTCCTCATCTGCTATATTATGCTGCTTCTTCCCCTAAGGCAAAAAAGGGTAGCTCCCATCATTAGAGAAAGTTCACACTAGAGATAGTAGAAAGTTGGCTTTTCAGCATATACTGACATGAGACTTGTACATGTGCAAGGCACTGCCTTAAGTTAAGTGGGAGACGATAAAGATGACTAAGACACTGTGCCTACCTTCAAGGAGCTCATACTCAAAAAAGGGAAGTTAATTCTAATAGAGGTAGAATGTGGTAAACAAGCAAGAGAAAATTTCAAGGGAGAACAATGGGAGAGCAAAGAGGAAGAAATCAGTTGAATGACCACAGATGACAGGTTTAGATGTTTAGGCTTTTTCTGAATACAGTAAGAGATTTTGTTTGTTTCCTTGCTTGCTTTGTTCTGCAGGAACAAAAGGATGATTAAAGTACAGAATCTGCCAGTGGTGCCTGAATGGAAAAGTGGGGAAGGCTGGGTGAGGCAGGGGAGTATAGCTGTGGATTTGTGCCCTGCATAAAGGCCTGGCTAAGGGTTTTAGAGTGGCTAAAGCCCAGCTTGCTCTCCTGAGGAAGCAATCAGTTTTGGCTCAAAAGTGCAACCTAGAAGAAGGGTGCTTTTTGTAATTCTGCTGCCCAAAGTGGTACCTTTTTGCCATTCATCTGTAAAGCGGGGCCACCTTTCTATAAACTACACATTGGATATGTTAGCAGCAGCCTGAGCCTGGAGATTAGAGATCACCACAACAATCCAGGTGATATTCTACACTACACTTAGAAAGTCAGAAAGAGGAACTGGTTTGAGGTTTCAGGGGAAGATGATGGAATCAGCATTGGGTATGTTGGTACAACTGTGTGGAGATATTCAGGAGGCACCTAAAATGAGGGATAAGAGCTTAGGAAAGGAAGGCAGGACTGAGCTCTGGACGTGGGAGTTGACTGCCAGCTGAGGCAGAAGAGGTGATAGGTCCACCCAGGGCAAGAGGACACAGGGACATGGAATTACTTCAGCAACTACCAAAAAGGAGAAATGACTCCTCTCTCTGGGCCAACCCGTATTTTGATTCTTTGATTCACAATGAAGCGGACAAATCAAAGGGTCATTTACTCTTCTCTTATTTACGTTCCAATGCCTTGCCAAGCAATATGCAGAAACCAACACGTTTTTAGTCCTCTGCCAAAGGCTGTGCACCTAGCATGTGCAGTTCACTTGGATAAAGGAGACACTCTTAGCTTTGACTGGGTGAGAGGTTCTAAGGAATTAAATGTTCTCAATCCTTTTTATCTCTTCTCCTGAGGCAGAAAGGGTAGACCCTTGCTAATATTCAACCCTAACTCATTTTCCATTTGAGACCTAGGTAACAATAACCTCCAATCATAACTGTCTTGTCTCATCTGGGGCACTAAGGGAGAGTTCTTTCTATTCTCTATTTGAAACATTAAATAGAAAATAAAATTCCTGCTTGGAGAGAGACTTCTCAAATGACTTTAACAAGTTTGTGTCTGTCTTCTCCTGTTGTTCTAATATGTAAAACTTCTCTCTGAGAAAGGGCCACAGAGTTCTGAGTATGAATGACTTGAGAAGAGTCCAGAATCAAGTTTGTTAATCCCATTAATTAAAAAAAAAATGTGGGGGGGATTATTCATTATTTGGTGCATCTTCAGGTGTTTCTATTAATAGAGTCAAAGACAGAGCTTTAGGGCGAACACCTGCAGTTGGAGGCTAGGAAGAAGTCTAAGCAGGAAGAAAGGGAACCACTTAGGAGGCAAGAGGATCTCTTAAGAGAGTACAGTGATTCCAAAGCTAAGACAGGAATAAAAAAAGAGAGGACAAAGTCAGTGTCAAAAACTGTAGTGGTATTATGGAGAACTGGGGTGTCATGCAAGGCTCAGTGACTTCTGAGAGGGTAATGTCAGGATAGTGGTGGGAGTAGAAGTCATGGTGGAAGAAGAAATGAACAGAAATACAAACTCTTAAAATGTTTGGCAATACAGGGAAGGTGAATAAGACAGCTGCTTGACTGTAAAGGAAAGTTCTTCAGTTTAGGGGAGAAAGGAGGATGACTTCAAGAAGAGCAGAATACATGGAAAGATGGAAAGATAATTGTTAAAGGAGGAAGACGGACAGAGCCTGGTTCCAGACCAAGCAAGGGCATATGAGATCAAGATTCAGGCAGAAGTGCACATTTAATATGAAGGAAACAGGAGCACAGAGAGAAACAATAAGAGGTCTCGAAGAAGGAAGCTAAGGGAGTTTGTGTGCCTGTCCTGGGTCCCAATGAAGTAGGAAAAGGTAGTCTCATGAGCTTAAGAGATTTAACAATGGAATTACAAACTTAAAGAGAATGAAAAATGTTTACACCAGCCCCAGAGAAGAATGATACAAGGAACAAAAAGGAGATAAACAAAGATTGCTTAGCAGAGGCAAGAGCCCAGCTGAGTCAAGGTAGCATAGAGTTTTAATGGATCCCATTCAGCACAGTCTGTTGGGTGGTGTGAAGAATCTATAACTTCAAGGCAGAAAAAGATAGATTGGTTGGGAACAGCAGTGTTGAGGCCAAAGTCTCTAGAATGGCAGCAAGTATATGACTGAAATTACATATTATTCAGGTCTTCACTGAAGGGGAAAAGTGAAGACAGAAAAGAACAGAGTAGGTGAAAAGTCAGGGTAAAAACTAGATAGCGGTCATGGTTGCAGGACATTGTGAATGTATGAAACGTCACTAGTGGTAAATTTTATGTGTATTTCATCACAAATTTAAAATCCTATGAATGGCACTGAAGGCCCTTCATAATTTGGCACCAAACTCACTTCAATCTTAGCTCCACCACTCCTTATGCTCCTACTACAGATTAACAGCTACTATTTATTTCAGTGCTTATTATGTGCCAGATTCTGGGATAAATGATATGAATACATAATCTTGTAGATCAGCGGTTCTCAAACTTTTTGGTCTTAGGAAACTTTTATACTCTTAAAAATTATTGAGAGCCCCAAAGAGCTTCTATTTATGTGAGTTTTACCTACCCATATTTACAATATTAGAAATTAAAACCAGAAATTTAAAAAATATTAACTAATTTAAAAACAATAATAAACCAACTGCATGTAAATATAATAACCTAGTTTCCCCCAAAACCGGCAAGAAAAGTGACATTGTTTTACATTTTTGTAAATCTCTTAATATGTGGTTTAATAAAAGGCAGCTTGGCCACTCACCTCTCTCAGCAGGGTCACTGTCACTGCTGCACAGAACCAGAGCTCTCAGAGACACAGTGCTGGAGCAGATGGATAATGGAGACTGGAGCCATATGATTTTATTTATTTATTTATTTTAAAGATGTATTTTATTTATTAAGCCCCCTTTGTTGTTTTTGTGCTCGCTGCCTTGCTGTCTGTGTCCATTTGCTGTGTGCTCTCTGTGTCTGCTTGTCTTCTCTTCTCGTCTTCTCTTTAGGAGGCACTGGGAACTGATCCTGGGACCTCCCATGTGGGAGAGAGGCACTCAATTGCTTGAGCCACCTTAGCTCCCTGGTTTGTTGTGTCTCTCACTGTCTCTCCTCTTTGTCTCTTTTTGTTGTTCCAGCTCTCCATACGGGCCAGCTCTCCATGTGGACCAGCTCTCTGTGCAGGCTACCTCTCCACGCGGGCCAGGATGCCACACGGTCCAGCATGCCGCACAAGCTAGCTCACTTTCACCAGGAGGCCCTGGGAAACGAACCCGGGACCTCCCATATGTTGGACGGGAACCAAATCTCTTGAGCCACACCTGCTTCCCACCATATGATTTTAAATTGTGGATGCAGGTGACCAATTTCATAAAAACCACACAACTTATCATTTGCTTTTGGAATTTAATATGAATAAAAGGCTTGACTCTTTTTGAGGCTCTCTAAAAGTGAACATTAACCACAAAGCAAGGGACCCAAAAGGTGGAATCAGCAAGATAAAAAACAGACACTTTCAAGAGTGCTATTTGGAAGTGATGATATCAACATTGTGACATAAGACAATCACTTGCTCAGAACTCTGGAGGATGGTAGAGACTGGAGAAGGCATTCCACAAATGCTGAATCAAAGTAAAAGAAAAATTTCAGGTAGGAAATGTCTGTCCTGGACTCGCTAGTGCATTCCCCACCTCCTCAATTGGTCCTGTGCAGCTTGGGAGCCACGTAGACACAGCAGCCCAGGTCCCTCCCACTTACATCAGCAAGTTAGAGCCCCACACATATCCAGGCACATGGACCCAAGTCCACAGAGACTCAGGACAGAACACAAGCCTCTAAGTTGTGCTGCATACAAAAGGGCATCAGAAATGAGAGAGAGACAGACAGCAGCAGAACTGTTGGTGAGGGTTGTATTCGCTCAATCCAGTTTCTGTTGGCTGGACGACCTTAAATGCAAAAAGGATACTCTGGAGTGAACCAGCTTCCTGGATTGACTCCATTTGGCTCTCCGGGGTAAGAAACCCTAATGGGAGAGAAACCAGAGGCAGAACAGCCTCACACACACAAAAAAAGGGGGAACTGGGTGGGTGGGGAGGGTTAAACATTCTTCAAGTATGCATAGATCATTCTCCAGGATAGACCACATGTTGGGTCACAAAGCAACACTAAATAAATTTTAAAAGACTGAAATTATACAAAGCATGTTCTCTGACCATAATGAAATGAAGTTGGAAATCAATAACAAGCGGAGAACTGGAAAATCCATAAATATATATAAGTTAAATGATATACTCTTAAACAATCAGTGGATCAAAGAAGAAATTGCATAGGAAATCAGTAAATATCTTGGGATGAATGAAAATGAGAATATAACATATCAAAACCTATGGATTGCAGCAAAGGCAATGCTGAGTTGGAAATGTATAGCCCTTAGTGCTTACACTAAAAAGAGCTAAAATTAATGACCTAACTGCACACCTGGAGGAACAAGAAAAAGTACAGCAAACTAATCCCAAAGTAAGTAGAAGAAAAGAAATAACAAAGATTAGAGCAGAAATAAATGAAATAGAGAATTAACAAAACAATAGAGAGAATTAACAAAACCAAAAGTTGGTTCTCTGAAAAGATGGATAAAATTAACAAACCCTTAGCTAGACTGACAAAGAATAAAAGAGAGAAGATTCAAATAAAATAAAAAATGGGGAGGGGTACCTTACTACTGACTGTACAGAAATAAAAATGATCATAAGAGGATGCTATGAACTGTATGCCAACAAATTAGATAACCTAGATGAAATGAACACATTCCTAGAAATACACAACCTACAATGATTCTAGAAGAAACAGAAGATCTCAACAGATCAGTTACAAATAAAGAGATTGAATCAGTTATCAAAAACTACCCAACAAAGTAAAGCCAGGACCAGATGGCTTCACAGGTGAAGTCTACCAAACATTCCAAGAAGAATTAATATCAATCCTGCTCAAATGCTTCCAAAAAGTTGTACAGGAGTGAACACTAGCTAACTCACTCTATGAAGCCAACATCCGCCTAATACCAAATCCAGGTAAAGATACTACAAGAAAAGAAAATTACAGACCAATTTCTCTTATGAATATAGTTGCCAAAATCCTCAATAAAATATTTGAAAATTGAATCCAACAGCACATTAAAAAATTATACACCATGATCAAGTGAGTTTTATCCCAGGTATTCAACATTAAAAAATGAATTAAGGTAATACACCACATTAACAAAACAAAGGGAAAAAAAACACATTATCATCTCAATCGACGCAGAAAAGGTGTTTGACAAAATCTAGCATCCTTTCCTGATTAAAAACACTTCAAAAGATAGGAATAGAAGGAAATGTCCTCAACATGATAAAGGGCATATATGAAAACCCACAACTAATACCATACTCAATGGTGAAAGACTGCAAAAGCTTTCCCTTTAAGATCTGGAACAAGACAAAGATGTCCACTGTCACCACTGTTCTTCAACATTGTATTGGAAGTTCTGGCCAGAGTAGTTGGGCAAGAAAAGAAATAAAAGGCATCTAAATTGGAAAGGAAGAAGTAAAACTTTCACTATTTGCAAGTGACAGGATCCTATATACACAAAGTCCCGAAAAACTACAACTAAGCTACTAGAGCTAATAAACAAATTCACAGAAGTGGCAGGGTGGGAAGCAGATGAGGCTCAAGCAGTTGAGCTACTGCCTACCACATGGGAGGTCCCGGGTTCAGTTCGTGATGCCTCCTACAGAAGACGAGCAAGACAGTGAGCTGATGCAATGGGCTGGTACGGCGAGCTGACACAACAAGATGACTGAGCAAGATGATGCAATAAGATGACGCAGCGAGATGACGCAATGAAGGAAACACAGCAAGAAAACACAATGAGAGACACAAGAATCAGGGAGAGGATGTGGCTCAAGTGACTGGGCACCTCCCTCCCCACATGGGAGACATCGGGTTCAGTTCCCAGTGCCTCCTAAAAAGATGAGAGGACACAGAGAGCACACAACAAACAAACACAGAGAGCAGATAGCAAGTGCAAACAACAAGGTGGGGGGAGGAATAAATAAATAAAAATAAATCTTAAAAAAAAGTGGCAGGGTACAAGATCAACATGCAAAACCAGTGGTGTTTCCATACACTAGTAATGAGCAATCTGAGGAAGAAAACATGAAAAAAAAATCCATTTAAAATAGCAACTAAAAGAATCATAAATCTAGGAATAAATTCAACCAAGGATGTAAAGGACTTGTATACATAAAACTACAAAACATTGCTAAAACAAATTAAAGACCCAAATAAATGGAAGGACATTCTGTGTTCACGGATTGGAAGATTAAATATCATTAAGATGTCAATTCTACCCAAATTCAACACAAACCCAGTCAAAATTCTAACAAGACTACTTTGCAATAAGTGGAAAAACCACTTATCAAATTTATTTGGAAGGGTAAGGGGATCCAAAGAGCCAAAACATCTTGAAAAAGAGGAACAAAGTTGAAGGACTCACACTTCTGGATTTTAAAGCATATAACAAAGCTACAGTGGTCAAAACAGCATGGTATTAGCACAAGGATAGGCATACTGACCAATAGAATCAAATTGAGAGTTCAGAAATAGACCCATCTAAGGCCAATTGATTTTTGACAAGGCTGAAAAGTTCACTCAATGGGAAAAAGAATTGTCTCTTCAACAAATGATGCTAGAAAATTGGGATATCCATATGTAAAAGAATGAAAGAGGACCCCTATCTCACACCATATACAAAAAATTAACTCAAAATTTACCAAAGACCTAAATATAAGAACCAGGACTATAAAACTTCTAGAAGAAAATGTAGGGAAGCATCTTCAGGATCTTGTGTTAGGCAATGGTTTCTTAGACTTTACACCCAAAACACAAGCAACAAAAGAAAAAAATAGATAAATGGGACCTCCACAAAATTAAAAACTTTGGGGCTCCATCACGAGGGAGCGGATGTGGCTCAAGTGGTTGAGTGCCTGCTTCTCACATGGGAGGTCCTGGGTTCAATTCCTGGTGCCTCATAAAAACAAAACAAAACAAGCAAACAAACAAAGAAAAACAACTCAGGGGAGCCAATGTGGCTCAGTGGTTGAGCACCAGCTTCCCACTTATGAGGTCCCAGGTTCAATCCCTGACTCCGGTACCTCAAAAAAAAAAAAAAAAAAAAAAAAGACTGTCACAAAAGTGAAAAGACCACCTACTCAGTGGGAGAAAATATTTGGAAACCATATATCCAATAAGGGTTTAAGATCCAGAAAATATAAAGAAATCCTACAACTCAATAATAAAAAGACAGCCCAATTAAAAAATGGGCAAAAGAACTAAATATACATCTCTCCAAAGAGGATATAAAAATGGCTAAAAGACACATGAAAAGATGCTCAACATCACTAGCTATTAAGGAAATGCAAATCAAAACCACCATGAGATATCATTTCACACCCGCTAGAACAGCTATTCTTTAAAAAAAAAAAAAAAACTACAAGAGTTGGAGAGGATATGATGAAATAGGAAAACACATTCATTGCTGGTGGGAATAAAATGGTGTAACCGCTGTGGAAGACAGTTTGGCAGTTCCTCAGGAAGCTAAGTATAGGATTACCATATGACCTGGCAACCCTGCTACTAGGTAAATACTCAGAAGAATTGAAGGCAGGGACTCGAACAGATATTTGCACACCAATGTTCACAGCATCTTTATTCACAATTGCCAAAAGATGAAAGCAACCCAAATGTACCTCAACCAATGAACGGATAAACAAAATGTGGTATATACATACAATGGAATATTATTCAGCCATAAAAAGACTGAAGTTCTAATAGACAGGACAACATGGATGAACCTTGAAGACAGCATGTTGAGTGAACTAAGTCAGACACAAAAAGGACAAGTATTGTATGATCTTACTGATATAAAATAATTAGAATAAGCAAACTCATAGAGTTGGAATCTAAAATACAGGTTAACGGGGGATGGACTGAAGGTAGACAATGGGGAGTTGATGGTTACTTTGTACAGAATTTCTATTTAGGTTGATAGCAAAGTTTTAGAAATGGATGGTGGTGATGGTAGCACATTACTGTGAGTGTAATTAACAGCACTGAATTATATATGTGAATGTGGTTTAAAAGGGGAACATTTGGGAAGTGGGTGTGGCTCAATCGATAGAGCCCCCGTTTACCATGCGGGAGGCCCCGGGTTCGCTTCCTGGGGCCTCCTTGTGAGAGCAGGCCGGCCCGCGCGGCGTGGTGGGCTGATGCAGCAGGACCTCACAGCAAGGGGGAGATAAGCAGACACGGAAGAAACACACAGCGAATGGACACAGTAAAACACAAGCAGCAAGGGGGGGATAAATAAATAAATAAATCTTTAAAAATAAATAAATAAATAAATAAAAGGGGAACATTTTAGGTCATATATGTTACTAGAGTAAAAAGGATAAAACAGGACTGTGGGAAGTAGATGTGACTCGAGCAGTTGGGTGCCTGCCTGCAATATGGGAGGTCGTGGGTTCAGTTTCTAGCGCCTCCTAAAGAAGACAAGCAAGACAGAGCTGACGCGACGGGCTGGTGTGGTTAGCTGACGCAACAAGATGACGCAACGAGATGATGCAAGGAGATGATGCAACAAAGATACACAAAGAGGAAACACAATGAGAGACACAACAAGCAGGGAGCGGAGGTGGCTTAAGCCATTGGGCACCTCCCTCCCAGATAGGAGGTCTCAGTGCCTCCTAAAAAGAAGATGAGCACACAACTAACGGACACAGAGCAGATAGCGAGTACAAACAAGGAGAGGGGTAGAAATAAATAAATAAAATCTTTAAAAAACAAAACATAGGACTCTATAACACAGTGAACCCTATTGTAGATGATGGACTATAGTTAACAGTATAAAGAATGTTCATTCATGGATTATACCAGATGTACGACACTAATGCAAGGTGTTAATAATAGGGTGGTCCATGGGAAACAAATACACCTAATGTAAACTATGGACTATAGTTAACAGCACAATTTTAATATTCTTTCATCAACTGTAACAAAGGTACCACACTAATGCAAAGTGTCAACAATAGTGGGGTAGACAGGAACACTGTATTTTTCACATGATTTTTTTGTAAACTTACAACTTCTCCAATTAAAAAAAAAATTCTTTTAAAGACAGCTTAGAAGGCAGAGAGGATCCAACATAGCGTAGTAGGAAATGGCAGGCTGCACTCCTCCTCCAGAAACTGAGGGAAGGTAAGCAGGATTACCTGGCAGACAAGAAGTAGCAGGAATGCAGGAACAATAGGAGAGGGCAGCTAGATATGGGGTACCCAGTTGGCCGGGGGAGAGGGAAGCTGTTGCAGTTGGGCAGTTTGATGTAATTATGACATAATTATGAATCCAAAAATATAATTGGATCATGCTTGTAAACTGATCTGTTAATCTGGGCATGATTAGGTTATGATTAGGGCGTTGACTGGGTCACCAGTCAGTAGGGCGTTGAGCCCCACCCCTTGGTGGGTGGGGAATCGAATATAAAAGGCAAAGGACAGAGGAAGCAGTTGTTGAGAAGCAGTTTAGATGTTGGAGAGAAGGCCCCAGGAGAAGAGAAGTGAGCCGTTTGCCTGATAGTCTACAGCTGACCTTGTGAAGGAACCAAAGGAGCTAAGCTCGGAGAGAGAAACACAGCCCTGGGAAGAGAGGAACCCAAGAAGCCTGAACCCTGGCAAACGTCGGCAGCTGTCTTGCTCCAACACATGCAATGGACTTTGGTGAGAGAAGAAACTTACGCTTTATGGCCTGGTAACTGTGGACTTCTACCCCAAATAAATACCCTTTATAAAGACCAATCCATTTTTGGTATTTCACATTAGCACCCCTTTGGCTGACTAATACAGAAGCCATGGGAGATAGGGCAGGCAAGCCAGCACCCAGCTGGCTCAGAGGGAGAGGGAAGCCAGGGACATGATTTGGCTGGAAGACCAGCACTCAGCCTGCTCTGAGAGTGAGGAAAGTCACCAGGTGACCAGGGGTGCATCCCAGTGCCCAGCGGGCTCTCAAGGTTGGGGACCTGCAGGACAAACAGGTGTGGGGACCTGTACCCAGCTGGCTCAGGGAGAAGGTTTAGGGGCAGAGGGGAGATAGGGCAGGTGGACGGGATCTCAGCTAGTTCCGGGGAAAAGGAGAGATGTAAGCAGGTGCTGAAGAGGCTCCAGGGAGCGGGTAGCGGAATAGGTGGGCTGTCATATCCACCCGCCATGGGAGAGAGAGGAACTGGGTCAGTGAGAGGATGGGCTGACAAGTGCCAAACAGCCCAGGAGAGAGGGGAACCGGGAGAAGAGAATAGAAG
>JAQZBX010071436.1:0-15235 GCA_029593785.1 Cabassous unicinctus | reverse complement strand
GCCACCTTATTTCCTGGTTTTTCAGCGCATCTCATCTTGACTCTCCCTTGTGTCACTCTCCTGTTACATCATCATCTTGCTGCGTGGCTTGTGGGGCCTGAAAGCACACTAGCGCAGGGCACTTGGGGGGCTCACCCGCTTGCAGGGCCTGACGGCGCACCCACACATGGGGCCTGACAGCCCGAATGCCTTGTATATTTTTGTTTTTTTTTTCTTTCATTTTTACCAGGAGGTCCTGGGGATTGAACCCAGGTCCCTCCATATGGGAGATGGACGCTCAACCATTTGAGCCACATCTGTCCCCCTGCTATATCTCTTGAGGTTGACCAAAGATACCTAGAGTTACAGTCATTTCCCATACAGGATGGTCATATAATAAATAAGGCTAGTTTATCACCAGCATTCTAAAAACCAGACCTGTGGAGAAAATCTAGGTCTGGGAACACATGCATGCTTTCTAGTATAGCGAATGTTTAGCCTACCCTGATTGTCACAAAATCAGGACAGTGAGAATATTCTCATGGAGATGGGATTTTAATTGCATATGTCATTATATGCTGATTTTCTGGACTCTTTTGCTACACAATAGATTTAAATTTTTATACAACTATATATTTTAAGTATCATTTCTTTTATAATTTCTTAGCATTTTTTTCATTTTAAGGAAAATCTCCAGAACCTAGGGTGTGCACTTAAACACATCATTTACTTTAATTGTTTCTTGAATAAAGTTTTACATTTAACATTTATCTTAAAAATAATTTTATAAGAAAGTAATATTGTGGATCTATAGGTCACATTTACTAAGTAGGTTGTTTTTGTAATGCCAATTTTATGAAAATTACTTTTTCTAATAAAATGTAAAGAAATATAGCAATGTTGTAATTTAAATTAAACCTTCAAAGATTACTTAAGATTGTTTGAGTTGTCTTTATCATTTTTGAGCATGTTGTTAGGGTCTACAGTCGTGCAATAGTGTATATTAAGTCTAGACAAGTAAACTGTTATTGCTTATAGTTTTGTTGCTAGGTTTTTCTACCTCTTGCATTTGCTTTAGGCTCATTTTCTTTTAAAGTTCATCATTTAATAGTTCTTTTAGGAAAAGTCATTTGACCAACTTTCATTGCTTTTCTTCATATTAACATCTTGGTTTTCTAGGTAAATATTCATATCTTCTGGCAAAATGACACTTTTGGCTCATCCTGTCCAATTTGTATAATTCTCAGTTTTCTACTTGTGTCATTAATTTAACCAAAACCTACAATACATATTATGTTAAATCTTCAGTGGCAATTTAACAGTGGAGAAATTACTCAGCTGTGTTTAACAGAAAACCTTTTCAGCAGCTTAGAAATGTAAAAGCTTATACATCTGAATAAAGAAAGAGAATTGAAGTTTGTGCTCCTGAGTATGACGGTGTTGGATTCAGTTGTGACTTCTCTATACATGCCTCTTCTGTCCCTTCTATTTGAACATGCTGGAGTTGATAGCTGTACGTCCAAGAGACTTGAATCTTTGGGCTGTCCATGTGACAGCTGGGCCCTGATCCTCAGCGGAGCTGCAACACCTACTCTCCAGTTCATTGGACTCACCTAGCACAACTGACAAAGAGGTGAGGATGGACAAACACCATACAAGGAACCGAAAGAGTTTACAACTGCAAGCAAGAGAGTCCCATCTATCAGCCATATGGGATGGAAGTCCATTCTCAATTAGAGTAGAGTGGGCAGTACCATCCCAGAATCCTGAGGATTCTGAGGAATAAAATACGGACTAGAGTGGACTTACTGGTATTCCACTATAGACTTATTGTGTTTCTAGCAATGGAAAAAAGTATATCACTGATGTGAAGAAATGGCCACTGGAAATGCTGAAGACAGGGACAGGGAAAAAGAAGTAATATGAGGGCACTTTTGGGACTTGAAATTGTCCTGAATGACATTGCAATGACAGATACAGGCCATTATATATCCTGCCATAACTTACAGAATTGAGTGAGAGAGAGTGTAAAATATAATGTAAATTATAACCCATCATTAGTGGCAATGCTGCAAAATGTGTTCATCAATTGCAATGAATGTACCACACTAATGAAAGAAGTTGTTAATGTGGGAGAAAGTGGGAGGTGTGGAGTGTGGGGCATATGGGAAATCCTCACATTTTTTATGTAACATTTAATGTAATCTAAGTATTTTCTAGAAAAAATAAAAAACATTTAAATAAAAAGAAAAAGGAAAGGGAATTGAACACACATTGTCCTTTGATCCCTCTTGAAATCTCACTAGAAATACTTTTTTACCAAGGGAGGATAAAAAAGTCATAAACAAAGGAACTAGGAATCTGAATATTATGACATCTCAAAAACAGCTAAAACACAACTGAACAATACATGCAAAATTCTGCAGAGGACTGGTCTCCAATCTAGGGCTTTTTACTGCAACAAATAAATAATTGAACATGACTGCAACATCTTCACTAATAAAATATCTCAAAAATGTATCTCCCACACACATTTTCTCAAGTATCTGCTGGAAGTATTCCTCTAAATATTGAGAAAGAAAAATATTTTAAAGAATGAAGGCAGGCATGGAAGTTCCATCTCTGAAGAGAGGCAAAGAGAATGCCCAAAACGATGTAGCTCACCTAAGACTGGAAAATCATTCAAGTCGCACATTTTTCAGGTCCATTCCAACCAGTAGATCTTCCTCTCAGGGAAGCTCCCATCCTTCACTCACTGCTCCCTGGATTCTAATCACCTTTCTGTCCTTTAACATATGAACTGGGGAGAAACTTGGGATAGTTAGCTTACCTAAGCAATTACCCTCTCCCATAACAGCCAAGCTAGAACACCACATGGAAATTTACTTGACCTGTTGCTGGCACACTATTGATAATCTTTCACCTTTTAGACAATAAGGCGAGAGATTTTCCAATAAAAATAGAGAAAAGAGTAAAACTAAGATGTTTCTCATCATTTATTCCACTTATCAGTGGAGCCTACCTTTCTTCAAATTAGGCAATCATTTTCCCCCATTTGGGGCCCAGGCTCCCTTATGTTTCCTAATGGGTTTTCAGAGTTTTTACATTAATTTTTCAGACATTTCAACATACCTTTTATCTGTTTTTGGCATCACCATAGTTGAATTGCTTAAATAAACCAGCAGATTGAACAATGGCTTTATATATAGAAAAATTATTAAGCAATGACTGCTTATGCACAACTTTTGGGATAAAGAGAATTAAGAAAATCAGACAGTAAAAGAAACAGAATTAAATGGCTAAATGTAAATCATAATATTTTGAACAACTTTAGCTACTTTTTTTTTTTTAGTTAAATCACCTTACCTAAGGTGAACATGCACATTCTACTGATAGAATAGGTCATAAAACATTGATTCTCATTGATTAATTTTAGATATTAGAATCTGGTGTGTTGGGGGGGCATGGCAAGAAAGAGTCTGTGAGGTGATTCTGGTATGCATTCTAAAATTAGAGGCATCTTTCAACACTTAATTGTAGACCTATATAACAAGGAAAAATATTTGCTTCTAGCTATCTTTTCAAACCCAAATTTTAACACCATAATATATAATATATTATGCATAGAAATTACTATATATATAATTTATTCTTCATTTCCTAAACATATCTTTTTGTTCCTCTATATATCTCTCTGTATGTATGTCTCTCCCATGAATATAGTTATTCTCAAGGATAGAAAGGAAACATTCATCTAAATTTTGTAGAGTTGGCTATGTATCTCCATTCTTATCTCAGGAAATCAAATCTTTGAATGGATCATTAGAATCCTTCTAGTCCATTGGCCAATGCTAGTGTAGAATGACATTTAAACAGTCAGTTATCATTTATTGAAATTTTGCATGTCACCCTTTCATTCATTTACTCTGCCTAAAAGGCACTTATATTTTACTTCTTACCATCTTTTCTACTCATTCAATGATTTCCACCAATGAGATGAAGCACTATTTAAAACAGATGAACCAGCAGCATATCTGTGATTTGCTTTATTATAATCTGTCTTAAAATTCAGTTTTTATGGTTAAATTTTGAGAACAATTCATCCTGTGTTAAGGACAACCAAGAAGCAAAAGTAATGCAATAGCAATAGATACCACACTTGATAGTTAACACTTCAAAATGACAAGATTAAAAAATTCTTAATATTTTTCTTATGAAAGAAAAAGCTATCGTAATTTACCCATTATTCTTATTTTCCTGTGATCTTGATCTAATTCTCTATTCTCAATTCTTCACTATTATAACCAGTTTTATGAGCAAAGGAATATAGACAAGATCGTTTAATCCATTTTTAGAATTTTAAATGAAAAAAATCTTAAAAAGAAAATTTGCATAATTAATTGGCAGAAATCTTGGATTATTCATGCATTACCAAAATGGTTTAGTACCATTTTGAATTTGAATTAAAACTCTATCATTAGAGAAGTAAGTCAAGTTTGATAAAGTGGTCACCACTGCCACAACTATTCCTAAACAACAGCAACAAATCCCAGATTTGCCATGTACTAACTGCCTGATGTTGGACGTGTTGTTTGATACCATGTAGCATATATTTTATGCTTGTTGTATCGTGTCCTCTGCTCTATGTTACATGTTTCAGTCTTATTTCATAAAGTGCCCATATGGATATGAAATAGATATCACTATCCATATTTTATGGGTGAACAAACTACATCAATTATATACCTTATTACATTTTATTTTTTAAGCATATCACTTTCACAGGTGGATTTTGCATATGTTCGACACTAGGCTTAAGGTACCACACAGAAAAATATTATGAATTATAGTGATGATATCTCCCTCTCTCTTTTCAGACCAGAGGCACAGACAGAAAATGTCAACATGTATAGATGTGCTGTTGAATAAGTAATATTGAGAAACAATGATCTTTCTGTCTCATCTACTCTTGGACACTGGAAGTTGACAAATGGCAGGGAACTTGTCTGAGGTTTCTGCTTTTGTAATATGTGACTATGAACAGGTCCTTCCAGTATTACATTCTCATTGATTGAAACAGTGCACAGAACTCACATCATAGTGGCCTTAGCATTAGAATTCCTGCTTCATTTTTCATGGTATCTGTGGCAGTTTGATATTAGTTATGAATTCCAAAAAGGAGATATTGATTATGTTTGTAAACTGGTCTGTTCTTTTGGGTGTGATAGCCTTTGATTGTATTAGATTCAGCTGAGATCCCTTTGATTAAATTATGTTAATATTAGGGCACGCAGGGTTGAGTCCCATCCCTTGGTGGGGATAAAGCAGACTCTCACATGGAAGTAAACACACAAAAAAAGAAGAACACAAAGGAAGAGAGACAGCTCATCAGACAGGATCACTGGCCCTGGGAAGAGAGATGAGCTTTATAGTCTACAGCTGACCTTGTAGAGAGACCAGAGCAGCTGAACCTAAAAAGAAATGAGCCTCAGGGAGAAAGATGAGCCTTATGCTAGCCTACAGCTGAAATCAGAAGAAGCTGGGACCACAGAGCTTTCAGAAAAAGGAGGGAGGCTGAATCCTCATGGACATTGCCTGCCATCTTGTGTCAATATATGGCAACAGACTTTGGGTGAGAAAGTACCTCTAATGGTACCTTGAGTTGGACTCTTTAGGGCCTAGTAACTGTAAGCTTCTACCACAAATAAATACCCTTTATAAAAGTCAACAGAATTCTTGTACTTTGCATCAACACCCCTTTGGATGACTAATACAGAATTTGGTACCAGACATGGGGTAGTGCTTTTGCAATTACCAAAATGCTGGAACAGTTTTATAAATGGTAAGGGATATCTTTTGGAGGAACTGTGAGATGCTTGATAGAAAAGGTGTAGATTGCTTTGAAGAGACTGTTGATAGGAATATGGACACGAAAGAGACTTTTTATGAGGCCTTAGATGTAATGAAACTATAATTGGAAACTGGAGGAAAGGCAATCCGTGTTTTAAAGTTTCAGAGAACTTAGCAAATTGACTCCTGATGTTTCATGGGAGGCAGAATTTGAAAATGGCAAAGCTGGGCATTTAGCTGAAGAACTTTCCAAAGTAAATTTAGAGAATGTGATTTGGCTTCTACTTGTAGCTTATAGTAAAACACTAGACAAGAGAGATAACCTGAGAACTGAACTGTTGGACATAACGAAACCAGAAACTGATTCCGCAAATTCCAAGCCTCTGGAAATCAAGCTCTCAGATGTTAGTGCCCCATTTGAGGACTCGATTAAACTTGGAACTTGTAAATCAGGATTGAAAATGCAGTATCTAGGAAAGACTTGTGGAAAGTCTTACTGTCTAATGGCTTGGACCCCTTCTTTTTGCATGCTAAACCAACAAGCTTTTTGAGAGAGCTGTATGAAAAAAACTACTGTCATCCTGGACTAAAAGTGACATCGATGGGAGAGATGGAAGGAAAAACAGCTTTTAGAGGAAAATCATGGAAACTGAGATCTGGAATTAAGACATTTCCTTGGGCCAAGAGAGGAACTCCACCCATATGTAAATAGATGGTGAGTTTGCCCTAGCACTTGAAGAGGATGGATGTTCCAGTTCGATGTTCATGGAGAGTTTTGCCACCCCAGGCTACAGAGAGGGTGGAGTACATTCCCCATGGTTTGAGGAGAGTAAGGTCAATGCCCCATATGTCTGAGAGGGGTGGGCCTTTCCCCCATAGATTAGGGAAGGCCAGGTCACCAACTCATTGCTCTGAAAGGGTTGGGCCTGTAGGCCAGAGATTAGGGAGAAAGTTGCCTCCCCCTCCCTGTACTAAGGGGTTGAGACTCTACTCCAAAGATTGGGTAAAGTGCGGCCATCACCCCAATGCTCTCAGAGAGTGAGGTTTAGAGCTCAGTTACCACCTAGGTGCTTGATGAAAGTAGAACCAAGAAAATGGCCATCGGGCCAGCCTGTGGAAAGGGTGGCTTTCCATGGGGCCCCAGGGAGAAGAAACTATCATCTTGAGAATAACTGTCAGACTTTAAAATCTAATGAAGTATGCCCTGCAAGTTTTCAGAACTGTTCTGGCCAGTCACTCATGTTTCCCTCGCAATTTCTCCTTATGGTAATACAAATGTTTATCCTTTTTCTGTCCCTTTGTATATTGGAAGCAGATAAATGGCTTTGTAAGTTTCAGAGGTCTATAGCTAGATGGGACTTTGCCCCAAGACAAACTGTATTTCTTTAAACTGATTGTGATGTGATTTTGTACTTAGCATTGCAACTGAAATAAGGTTTTTTTGAATATTGTAATGTCTTTTTGGAATTCAGAGGGTGGAGTGTGGCAGTTTGATATTATTTGTGAATTGCAAAAAGGAGATATTAATTATGTTTGTAAACTGGTCTTCTCCTTTGGGCGTGATACTCTTTGATTGTATTAGATTCAGCTGAGATGTCTTTGATTAAATTATGTTAAGATTAGGGCATTCAGGGTTGAGGCCCCATCTCCTTGGTGAGGATAAAACAGACTCTCACGTGAAAAGGTAAACACACAGAGAAAAACGCAGAGGAAGAGAGACAACTCATCAGACAGGATCTTCAGCCCTGGAAAAGAGATAAGCCTGATAGTCTGTAGCTGACCTCGTAGAGAGAACAGAGCAGCTGAGCCAGAAAGAAATGAGCCTCAGGGAGAAAGACAAGCCTTATGCCAGCCTACAACTGAGATCAAAAGAAGCTGGGACTATGCAGCCTTAAGAGGAAGAAGGAAGGCTGAATGCTCGCAGACGTTGCCCACCATCTTGTGTCAATATATGACAACAGACTTTGGGTGAGAAAGTACTTCTTTTTGTACCTTGAGTTGGACTTTTTAGGGCCTGGTAACTGTAAGCTTCTACCTCAAATAAATACACTTTATACAAGCCAACAGAGTTCTGGTACTTTGCATCAGCACCCCTTTGACTAACTAATACAGTATCCAAGTGAGCTTCCTACTTTTGGTCTTTAACAGATCTAATACCCATTATATTTCCTATAATTCACTTTAAAATTCTATGGCACATATAGTTTGATATTGATGTATAAGTGTAGATGAACTTTAATCTACATGACTTAGAAAAGGTTACTGCACTTTTGAAGTCCCTTAATCTAGAATTAACACTCAATGGACTGCTAGTTAACCTTTGAAAAACATTATTCAGACACCCACACTCTAGAAATGACCACTACAATTGTTTCAAATGACCCTAATTGCATCTTCATTAAGAGGTTCATTAATTAGCACAAAAATGATAGAAATATATTTTCATTCATAAAGTGAGTATCATTCAAATTTTTTAATTGGCTGGAAGTATTATATAGGCAGTACCACAGTTGGATGATAGGGTATATAAGAATCTGGTGAGCACCATTCACCAACACTCTTTGGATTGGCTTTCCAGGCTATTCTCTATGATCCTAGTTCAGTCCAGTGTTTTATCAAATTACAATAATTCATTTGCCCCGATTCTCACTAACAGCTAGTTGATTTTACAGCTATCATCATATCTGCTTCCAGTGTACCTTTTGTGCAAGATGTATATTGTAATACCTAAACAAACAGATTCCTTGGCCTTCACCAAACCTACAAGAATAGGTTGTATGCCTGTTTTGTGCTTATGTGCCAATAAGCACAAATAATAAACTTATTTGTATATGTGTGCTAATCAGCCAGAGACTTTCATCTTGTAGTAATATGGAATGGTGGTTTCAAGCTATATGTACCTAAGTAAAACATGTTCTTAAATTTAATCCATTCCTGTGTGTGTGAATCATTATAAGTAGGACCTTTTGATGAGGTTACTTCAGTTAAGTTGTGATATACCTCAACAGAATGGGCCTTGATCCTATAACTGGAGTCCTTCATAAGTGGAATGAAATTCAGATAGGGAGAAAGCCACAGGAAGTAAGAAGTAAGAAGCCAGTGAAACCCAGAATAGAACAGAGAAGATAGGAAAGACTTGCCATGCACATTGTCATGTGACAAAGGAGCCAAGGAACACCAGCAGCCAGCCCCAGAACACCACAGTCTTTGAAAAGAAAGCATTTGCCTTGACGACACCTTGATTTGGATTTTTCCCAGGCTCAAACTGTGAGTGAATGAATTCCATTGCTTAACCCAACACATTTCTTGGCATTTGCTTGAGCAGCCTAGGAAACTAAAACAGATGGCTTTTGCATTGTTAGGTCTTTCACCTATCTTTAATCATAAGAGCTGGAGTTTGATACCTAAGTTCTTCCCTACTTACACCTTTTGGGTTTTCTTAAGTGAGTTATAGTAAATTTTGTTACTTAATATTAGTCTTTGTCTAAACAAGTCCTTAATGTAAGGTAATGTTTACGAGAGTCTTAATATAATGCAATATTTGCTATTGTTCCTTGAAAAGGCACATCCTTTTCATTGCTCTCCTTATTCTTTTGTCCTTCCATAGCACATTTGCAACTTCATAACACATCACAGTTCCTACGGCTCAATCTTAGATAAAAAAAAATTTTTTCCTATTCATTCCACTCACTGGGGCTCCATTTTTCCAAGTTTTGCAGGTGATTAGTGTTCACTTAGAAGGCTAATGCACTGGCTTTCAAACTGAAGGGTTTTCAACCCCTAAAGCTCAATAAACACTTCAAAATAGTACTGTGGAGTTATCTGGCTGGAATATCTAGATTTCTATGTAAAATACTTTTTGAAATATTGGGCCACATTATGCCCATCATTCTTCCCCAAAGCATCTCATATTAAGCTCTGACCCTTTTATCTGTTCCTCAAGTTCTCTTTATCTATGATCTCTCCAGCTATGATTCATCAGAGGGAAAGCTCTCCCCATTTTCCACCTAGAATTCTTGTTCAAAACTTTAACTTCTGCTAATCATTTTGATATGACTTAGTTATGAATGGAAGCATTATCTTCTCTTATATAGAGAAGGTGAAGACCAGTGTAATGAATCCAGGAAATGGATTGTTCTCACAGTCTGTAGAAGGTCTTTGGCCACAGAGCAAAAAGAAATTAGAATAAATTAATATACTAGAATATTCCACAAGAAAAAAATTCTCATTAAGTTTCTTTTGTTCAGGAGTTAATTAACATACAAATAGCTGGTTATCATAGCCTCCCAACTAAATTATATATACTTCATAAGAATAATAAATGTAATTTCTTCTTTAATCAATATACCATATGAGAATCTTCAAGATTATATTTTCTAACATTTTCCAAAGATATAATTATATATGTATAAAATATTTTTTGTTGCACAGGTCATATCATTTTCAATATTTGGGTATTATAGTGAACTACAGTAAAGTCAATAGATATTTTAATAAACAAGAGTATGAATAGCGGGCAGTGTGTCTTAGCAAAAAAACAAGTCAACAGTTTTAGTGAAAAGGTTTCACTTTCAGCTTCAGCAATTACTAGTCAGGTGTTCTTGAACTTCTGACCATTGAAGGTTGTTGTGAGAATTAAAGAAAAAAATAACATGAAACCATAACTGACAAAATGTAGCAAATGGTTACAAATGTACCTTGCACACCTGTATTTTTGTAGTTGTTGTTGTTGAAAGATATGGAGATCTAAAAATATACCTCCTTCTCAAAGAATTTTCCAAATGAGTGCTAATTCTGAAAGAAAATTCTGGTTTGTTGATAGATCTAAGAGAGAAACCAATCGGGTGATTACATAGGACTATAGGACCATCAGTTTTTCACAATATTCTTTGTATGAAAAACCCTGCCCTGAATTCAGCAGAATGAAGCATGTGTTTAACCAGAGCAAAACCATTAACTAGGGGAAACAATGACCTCAGAATGAATAAAACCTGACAATGAAAATTTAAAAACAATTTGAGAAATGACAAAAGCTCAAAAGCTGAAATTTGAACCATGTCTGATGGGAATTATTAATTTTCTGGAAAATACACCTGAAACTAAAGTTAGAATAACTTTGCACTAGTTAAAAAGAACCAAGAATGCTCTTTTTCATGTAAATCTAGAATTCTATTGCAATTGTTTTGCTATAAGTTTATTTCGTATATTAGGTTATGTCAAGACTCAATGTTACAATAGTTTAATACATATGCCTTTTTTAGAATATTCAATATTTGAGGGTTTTTTTTTTGTTTTTGTTTTTTGTTTTTTAAGAGGGAACACCAACAAAGTCATACCAGCTCTCCTGGCTCCAAAATATTTTGTGAAGGGCTATGGTATATTGTAGTAAATGGTTATGAAAATGTTAAATAGGTACAGAGTAAAGTCCACAGGCTTTGGAGTTAGAAAGACTTATACTTGAATTCATGTTTTATACTTTATCAGCCACATGACCACATTAAGCTACTTTTCTAAACCCCATTTCCCTCAGTAAATTGTAAAATACGTACTACTAAGCTTCATATATTTTTACAGTAATTAAACTAAATAATAGCTATAGGCTCCAAGTTCATCAATTGACATATCATAAAAGATTTTAAAATATAGCTGTCAACCCTTCCGCTCCACTCCATTTTGTGTATATTTCATATCCAAAATTTTCAAAATCGATAAACCATATCATCCTCAACTACTGGAAGATTTAAAAAGTGGATTAGTTTGATAGACAAATATGTGGTGGTTTAGAATTGTATGGAGACAAGAAAATCACGTTTTTAAAGTTAATCTATTCCTGTAGGTGTGGACACATTGTAGGTAGGACTTTTTGATGAGGCTATTTCTGTTAAGTTGTGACCCATGTCATTCAGGATGGGTCCTAATCCTCTGACTGGATTCTTTTATTAATGGGATGATTATAGAGAGAAAAAGCCATGGAAGCAAGAAGTTGAAAGCCATGAAACCAGGAAGAGAAGGGAGAGACCAGCAGATGCCACCGGATGCCTTACCATGTGGCAGAGGAGTCAAGGTTCATTGGCAACCAGTCTTCAGGATGAAAGTATTGCCTTGATGATGCTTTGTTTTGGACATTTTTCTCAACCTTGAAACTGCAAGCTAATAAATTCACATTGTTAAGCCAACCCATTTCATGGTACCTGATTTCAATATCCTAGGACACTAAAACAATATACAAAGCATTTTAAAATCACATAAGAAAACCTAATTTTCATAATGAACAATAGAAATTGACTCTATTTTAGGGTATTTTCCCATTCATTCAATGTGTTTTAGGACAAGGAAAACATAAAAAGTACATGCTTTCATGGTGTTTCTATACCAGTTTGTATGTGTGTGTGTATGTTTGTGTAGGGGGAGATGCTAACAAATAAAAAAATATTATATAATAGTATTAGTGCTAAAAACAAAAATAAGGCAGTATAAGAAGAAAGAAACAAGACAGACTATTTTTACATAAAGTAATTATATCTGTCCTATGATAATGTAGCTTCTGAGCAGAAACCTGAAATCAAGGAGAGTTATGGATATATGGATTATATAGAAACCTGGGTAATGAACACTCCAGACAACAGAAATAGCAAGTGTGGAATACCTGAAATGGCAGTGTCCTTGGAAAGTCTGAGGAACATCAAAGAACTTAACATAGCTGGAATAGAATGAGAAAAGGGAAAATAATAGGATATGAGCTCAGAGAGTAGGAGAACCAAAGGAGGTCTCAGGTAGAACATTGCAGTAGTTGAGAAAGACTAGATTTTATTCTGATTTAGATGATAAGCATTTGAGGGAGGGATGTGAATTTGGGAAGAAAAGTTTAAAAAAAACAAAGAACAACTTTTATGTTAAAAGGCCATCCTGGATGCTATATAATGAAAATATAACACAAGTTAATGGTGAGGCAGGTGAAAGATCATGGGGTAGTGGTAAGTTTTCAGATAATGGACACATTTTAAAGATAGAGAAGAAAAGACTGGCTGATGTATTGGGTGGGTTCAAGTACAACTTCATCTTTTTTTCCTGAACAACATGAAGAATGAAACTGCTATCTACAGAGCAGGATAGGACTTGAAGAGGACTAGTTTGGGCAGGGAAACAAAGACTGAGATGCCTATCAGACAGGTAGTAGACATGGCTAGTAGGGAATTGGGTACAGAAGTTCAGGAGAGAGTGCTGGGCTAGAGATGTTAATTTGCAAACTGCCAGCATACAATGGCAGAACTAGATGACATAGGGAGTGAATGTAGAGAGCAGAAGAAAGACATCTGAGTCCTGGATTAAGGCCGGGTGAAAGGGACCCATACGGGTTCCCTGTGATCTTTTGTCTGGCACAGAAAATTGGAGTTCACACCAAGGTCTGATCACAAAAGGTAAAGAGTGTATTAAGCCGGTACACAATGGAGACAAAGTTTCAAATATGCCTCCCTGAATAAAGAAAGCTAGTGTTTTCATTAAAAGAAAGGTGGGGATAAGGATGTGCAGGGCTATTGATGAACTTGTTTAATTAGAAGCGTTAAGCACAGGCTCCAAGCCGGCTGGGTAATCATCAGGTTACAGGTTACAAAGTGGGCTGTAAATTGCTTAATGCATATCCATTAGGAACTGACAAAGTTGGACTGGGACAATATATGGTAATACACAAGGATATAAATAGTTTAATCCACTAGGAGATTCGAGATAAACCTTTGTAAATTCTGTACACTAAACTAAACAAAATGGGTCATCAAGTGCTCTTATGAATTAAGTAGATCCAGCTCAGGGATGGGATAAGTTTACCAGTTAAGGATTATACAATTATAAAAATAAAACATAGAATTTAGAATTAAAGAAATAAGTTTCAAATATTTGTCTTTAGTTACTTTTAAAAGTTAATGCAGGGAGCAGATGTGACTCAAGCAGTTGAGTGCCTGGCTCCCACATGGGAGGTCCTGGGTTCATTTCCCTGTGCCTCCTAAAGAAAAACAAACAACAAGCAGACAAGGAGCAAAAAAACAAACAATAAAAAAGCAGACAATGAGCAAGCAGCCCAAGGAGCCAACTCAAGGGAGCCAACTTGGGGGAGCCAACTTGGGGGAGCCAATGTGGCTCAGTGGTTGAGAGCGGGTCTCCAGCCTAGGAGGTCCCAGGCTCAATCTCCAGTCCTGGTAACTAAAAAAAAAAAAAAAAAAGTTAATGCAGGGGACCAGATGTAGCTCAAGTTGATGAACACCTGCTTCCTATGTATGCGGTCCCAGATTCGATCCCCAGAACTTACTAAAAAAAAAAAAAGTTATTGCAGAAGTGGAAATATGAACTTGTTGGGTACAAGGAAAAGGAAAATGGGAATTTACTGTGTGACTAAAGACAGTTAATAGGTAATGAGTGTACAGCTGCATTGCTAGGAGTTAGGAGAATGCAATTACATAGTTAAGACTAAAATAACAAAGTTTTTACTGTGGAAAATATAAACAGCATCAAAAATAGAGAAAATATTAAAATAACCTAACTTGTACTTCTATATCAAACCCTCTAAATTTTCTCTCTCCACCAACGGATTATTATAAAACAAATTTCATTCATCCTATCATTGAATCCATGAATATTTCAGAATATATGTCTAAAGGATTAAGTTTTTTAAAAAATAATGTAATCTCAATACCATTCTCCTAGCTAAAACACTAAAAAGTGATTCCCTTACATTGTCAAATATTCAGTCTTCAAATTTTCCTGATTGTCTCATATTTTTTTCTTTCAATATGTTTATTAGTTTTAGAATCAAGATCTAAATAATATTCATGCATTGAAACTGGTTGACATGTTTCTTAAATATGTTTTAATCTAGAAAGTCTCTTCCTTCACCCTCTTCTATCCATCCCTCCACCCTTCTGCCTTTTTTAAAGAATTTAGGTTATTATTTTCTTTTGATTTAAATTCAATGCTGAATAATGCTGAAGTACTATCCTATTTTACTCATTTAAATAATGAGTAGGGGGTCTCTTGGTAATAGCAGTAAGTAAATGGTCACTAGGCTTTTGATTGAGATGGAAGAGGTGGCGAGTGACTTCCAGTTAAATAGAGAGGACATGCTCAAGAGAGGGGGTGTGGTTCTGACAAGTCACTCTGAAGCCAGAGTGAAGCAATCAGATTTAGCAGTAAAATCAATAAAGGCAAACTGTTTGCAGCTGCTCACAGAGAGCTTCTTGATAAACAAGATTTTACCATTAAAGATTACAGAATAAGAGTGTGCTACAAAATAGTGTACGGTTCTCACCACATAATCCCAAATGAGGTAATCACTTCACTTGCACCCTCTGATCCTATCGTTTTAAACCTTTAAAAAGAATTTCCTGGTATATAGCAGTGATTGCAGTCACTTCTC
>JAQZBX010071435.1:0-15232 GCA_029593785.1 Cabassous unicinctus | reverse complement strand
AATTAAATTGTTTTATGCCAAGGATAAATAGAGATTTCTAAATGCTACAAGAGAATAGCAAACTGTCTGTACAATGGTGCCCCAATAAGATAAAGTTCTGATTTCTCATCAGAATCCATGGAGGTAAGAAGGCAGTGAAAGCAAATATTCAAAGAACTGATAGAAACTAATCACCAGCCAAGGGTTTTTTTATCTCATAAGATTGTTTTACAAAATTTATGGGGAGATGAAGACATTCCCAGGTAAACAAAACCTGAAAGTTCATCACTACTAGATCTGCCCTACAAGTGAGGATAAAGGTAATTTTTGGACTGAAACCAACAAAAATAGGCAGTTCTTCAAAGTTCCATAAATAAATAAAGATCTTCAATAAAGATAACTGTTATGGATTGAATTGTATACTACAGCTTGGAATTTTGTCTTGGTTTCCTTTCTGGTGGGATTTGCCCATTCTATAAGATCTCATCATATTGTCGCTTCATGTTCAAGTATGGTCCATCTGAATCAGATTGGGCATTAATTCAGGCTACTAGAGTCCTTTAAAGCAGAGTGAAAGTCAGATGGAAAGGAAAGCCACAGGGGCAGCAAGAAGCTAGAAGAAAACTGAACCCATAAGAGAAAAGAGAAGATATCAATATGTGCATTGCCATTTGATGAAAAATCCAATGAACATCAAAGTTTGCCAGCTAGACAAAAAATACTGGACTTTAAGAAAGCAAGACTTCTACCCTCTGAAACCATGAGGCAATAAATTCTAACCAATTGTATGATATTGTTTTAGTATCTAGTAGCTGGATAATTGAAATATCAAAAGCAATTTTTGCAATGAACTGTTTAGATATAACTTCACATTTTATATCTTACAAGTTCTAAAATGCAAATGCATGAAGAGTAATGATATATCTATGTATAATGTATAAAGATATAATTTTTAACAAGTAAAACAGAAAAGTTGGGGGTGGAGGGGTATAGAAATGGTGCAATATCTGCAGTCACTTTAAATAAAAGTGGATTAAATTATCTGGTCAAAAGGCAGATATTGGCAGAATGGATTTGAAAAAACGGAAACAAAATCTATGCTATTCATATGAGACTCAAAATAAATTCACAGATACAATCAGGTTAAAAGTGAAAGGGTAAAAAAAACTCAATGGATATATTATCAAAAAAGATCTGGTGTAACTCTACCAATATCAGATGAAATGTACTTTAAATCAATAACTGTCACAAACAAAAAAGAAGAAAAGGGCATAGAGACAACATAGTTAATTTAACAATAGCAAAAATAAAATTCTGAACACATATGCACATAAGAGTAGCGCCCAAAAATGTATGAAGAAAATATCAACCGATTTGAAAAGAGAAGAGGATGGTTCTACATTCATAGTAGGTGAATTTGATACACCACTTTCAACAATGGATAAAAAACACTTTCAAAAATGAATAGAGGGACAACCAGCAAGATGGCGGCAGAGTAAAGAACTCCAAAAATATGCTCCTGCTTCAAGGCAGTTGGTATCACCCAGAGCTATCTAGAGCACTTGTTTGGGGGTTCAGGAGACCTGAAGTGCATCCTGCAACCTCCTTGAAAAAATAGAAGGAGGAGACTAGCCATCTGTAGATAAGATTCATGAGTAGAGCACTCCGTGCCCCCAAGGCCAGTGCCCATCTCCACTGGAGGCACAAGCCACCTTGGGTGTTGTTCCATGGCTGGAACTGAAATCTCCACTTCCCAAAAATGGGGTGGAAGAGACAGTTGGGCAGCAACTTCAGCTACTGATTAGTAAATTTGGTGGGATAAAGTATAATCCTAAGAACAGCTAAAGTTTGAATCTGTCCAAGGAAGAAAGAGGTCAGTAGCTGCCATCTTAACTCTGTGCCTTACACGAGGGGAAGCAGGGCTGACTGAAAATAACAGTGCTGGAAGGGACCAGCTTTTTTTCCACCTAGATCAGATTGCAGCTCTAGCTTAAGCCCCAGACACACCTCCAGCAGGGAGGAAGCTGGGGTGAGCAGTTCCAGCCTCTCTGGGAAATTACAGGCAATGCTGTGAGGGTGGTGATCATCCTACTTTGGCAGTGCAAGCCACCCCAGGAGCTATTCTGTGGCAGGAATTGGAAGCTCCATTTCCCAAAAACAGGGGAGGAAGAGATAGTTGGCCACTGATTTCTACTATTGATTAGTAAATTTGGCTTGCTAAAGTGTAACCTTAAGAACAGCTAAAGTTTGAACCTGTCCAAGTCAGAAAGAGGTTGGTAGCTGCCATTTTGACTCCATCCCCAGCATGAGGGAAAACTGGGCTGGCTGAAAATCACAGTGAGGGTAGAGACTGATTTCTTTCACCCAGATTGGCTTGTAGCCTTAGTCTAAGCTTCAGCCCCACCTCGAACAAGGAGGAAGGTGACACACCCTGCACCAGCCTATTCAGGTAACTGCAGGTACATTTAGCTGGCACAGACTGAATAATTGGAAGTCTACCAGGGCAACTGTGGTCATCTTGGACCTGCACTGCAAAGACTGCTACCCACACCTGCAGTTCCATCCTTACCCCAGAGAGGGGAGAAAGGGATGTGAAACTTCATCAGTCTCTCTGGTCACCTACAGTCTAGGCCTGCATGAGTTGAATTATTCTACACAGCTGTGGCTCTGTCCCTACCCCTGGCAAAGGAGAAAGTTGAGAGAAGCTTCATAGGTCTTTGGGGCAATGAGGGTTGCTTGAGCCTCCACAGATTACAATGCCAGCTACATCCTTGGCTCCTACTACACCACCAGCAAGGGAGAAGAGCAGGAAGCCCTTACTAAAGATAAAAACTGCACCCAGAATAAATACTCTAGTAAGTTAGATGCCAAGACACCAACAAAAAATTACAATCCACAGCAAGAAACAGGAAGATAAGGCCCAGTTAAAGGAAAAAAATAAGCCTGCAGATGACATAAAGGAATTGAGACAACTAATCTAGGTGTTCAAACAAATCTCCTTAGTAAATTCAGTGAGAAGACTAAAGAAATTAAGGATATTAAGAAGATACTGGATGAGCACAAAGAAGAATATGAAAGCATACATAGAAAAATAGCAGATCTTATGGGAATGAAAGGTACAATAAATGAAATTTAAAATTCATTGGATTGGACTGTTGACTTTGAGATTCCTGGGAGTTCAGATTGTCGTCAGATCATTCTTTTCTTATAAGCATGGCCCTGGTCATGGCAATGAACATGGTCATAAGAAAATGGAACTTCCAGATTATAAACAATGGAAGATAGAAGAAGAAACACCATTAGAAACTGTCCAGGAGATGCTGGCTGCACGAGGGCTAAGGAATCCATGGGGCCACAATGAAGCTTGGAGATACTTGGGTGGCTTTGCAAACAATGCTTCCTTCATTGGTGCGTTATTGAAAGGATGCAAATGGGGATTTGCTGCATTTGTGGTAGCTGTAGGGGCTGAATATTTCCTGGAGTCCTCGAATAAAGATGAGAGGCATCACTGAAGATAGCACCTGGAAGTATCTAAGTGTCTTCTTAACTGTTAAAAATGAGACGTCTTCACTGTAGCCTACTTGCCTGTGTGTTTGAACCTTAAACAATACCTGTGAGATTTAATAAAGTAAGAAAAAATTTCATGGAATCATATACGAGTGGATGTGAGGAGGCAAAGGAAAGGGTTGGTAAGCTTGAAGAAATGGCCTCTGAAAGTGAACTTTAAAAAGAACAGATGAAGAAAAGATTGGAAAAACTTGAATAAGGTCTCAGGGAAATAAATGACAGCAACAGAAGTGCAAACATACATGTCATGGGTGTCCCAGAAGAAGAGAAGGGAAAAGGGGCAGAAGGAATATTTGAGGAAATAATGGTAGAATTTTTCCCAACCCTATTGAAGGACATAGATATCCAGGTCCATGAAGCATGATGTACTCCCATCTGAAAAAATCCTAAGAGACCAACTCCAAAACACATACTAATCCAAATGCCAAATACCAAAGACAAAGAGAGAATTCTGAGAGCAGCAGCAGAAAAGAACTGCATAATATATAAAAGATACCAATAAGATTAAGTGCTGATTTCTCACCAGAAACCATGGAGGCAAGAAGACAGAGATATGATATATTTAAGATGCTGCAAGAGAAAAAATTCCAGCAAAGAATCTTATATCCAGCAAGATTGTCTTTCAAAAATGAGGTTGAGTTTATAATATTCACAGATAAACAGAAACTCAGAGAATTTGGAACCAAGAGATCTGCTTTGCAGGAAATACTAAAGGGTGTTCTACAGCCTGAAAATAAAAGACAGGAGACAGAGGCCTGGAAGAGAGTTTAGAAATGAAGATTATATCAATAAAAGTAACTAAAAGTGTAAAATAAGTGTTGAAAATAAAGTATGACAGATAAAACCCAAATATTCAGTAATAAACTTAACCAAAAATATAAAGCACTTGTATTCAGAAAACTACAACACATTGTTAAAAGAAAGCAGAAAAAGACCTAAATAATTGGAAGAACACTCTCAGCTCATGGATTGAAAGACTAAATATCATTAAGATGTCAATTCTACTCAAATTGATATACAGATTCAATGCAGTCCTGATAAAAATTCCATCAGCGTTTTTTAAATAAATGGAAAACATGATTATCAAATTTATTTGGAAGGGTAAGGGGTCCTGAATACCCAGAAACATCTTAAAAAGGAAAAACAAAGTTGGAAGACTCTCATTTCCAGACTTTAAGTCATATTACCTAGCTACAGTGATAAAAATAGCATGATACTGGTATAAAGACTGACGCATAGACCAATGGAACTGAATTGATGGTTAAAAAACAGACCCTCACAACTATGGTCAAGTCATTTTTGACTAGCCTGTCAAACCCACTCAGTTTGGGCAGAACAGGCCCCTCAACAAATGATGCTGAGAAAATTGGATATCCATAGCAAAAGAAGGAAAGAGGACCCCTATCTCACACCCTATACAAAAATAACTCAAAATGAATCAAATTCCTAAATATAAGCAAGAACCATGAAGCTTCTATAAGAAAATGTAGGAAAATATCTTCAAGACCCAGTGGTAGATGGTTGATTCTTAAAGGGGATAAAAGGAGGACTGAGATGGACTACTAATATTTTCACGTATGTAGAAGTTTTAATTAGCTTTAATGTAAAAGTGTGGAAATGTACAGAGTTGATAATAACACATTATAGTGAGAAACAGCAGGTTTATAAATGGGGATGTGGCTGAAAATGGTAGTTTAGGGATGTAAATGCCAATTGACAGAAAGCTAGAGAATAATCTAGAGACTGAATAGCACAGTAAACCCACAGGTGGATGAGAATAGTGGTTGATGGTACAGATGCAAGAGTGTCCTTTTTGAGCTAGAGCAGATGTACATCACTATTGCAGGGTGGTGGGAATGTGGAGAAACATGGGAAAAATACAACTGGAGTGACCTATGGAGTGTGACTAACAGTAGTAATGCCATAGTCTTGCATCTATGCCAAAGATGTACTGTGTTGATAATGAGGGAGTATGGAAAATGCATGCCAAATGTATGCCGTGGACCTGGTAATAATGTGATGATATTATCTCATAATCTGTAATAAATATTCCACCAGGGTGTGATGTGTTGATAGAGGAGTGCTGTTTGGGATTCTACACATGTGCATGATTTTTTTTCTTAAGTTTACAACTTTTCATAAAAATATATTTTAAAAATATTAATAGCGTGGGTTGTGGGAAGAGTACACCAAATATAAGAGAATGACTCTAATTAGTAGTAAGATTTTGATAATATTCTTTCATAATTTGTAGCAAATGTCTCATGACAATGCTAGGTGTTGGTGGAGGATTGATGTGTGGGACCACTGTATGATGTTACGAATGCTTTGTAAGTTCACAGCTTTTACTATACACTTATTGTTTATGTAAGTTCATGTAGAAATAATATAAAAATAATTATAATAATAAGGTGGGTTGGGGGAAAATATTTTGGTTAGTAGTAATATTTTAGGATGCTCTTTAATCATTAGTTAAAAATGTTTCACAACACTGCAAGGTGTTGGTGGTAGGGTGAGGTATGAGAGCACCCTATGATGTTATGTATGTTTGTTTTGTAAGTTCTCAACTATTACTATACACTTATTGTTTATGTAAGTTCATGTATGAGTGATATACTTCAATAAATTTTTTAAAAAATGGAAAAAAATGAATAGAATATCTGGACAGAAGTTAATGAAGAAACGGAAGACTTGAATGAAACTATGAGCCAACTATCTCTAACAGAAATATACAGAAAACTTTACACAACCACAATAGTATCACATTCCTCTCTTGTACCCATGGACCATTCCCAAGGATATACCAAGGATATACAAAAAAAATCTCAACAAATTTATTGATATTTATAGATATTGAAATCACAACTAATCTTATCTGATCACAAATGACGGAAGCTAGAAATCAATAACAGAGAAAGAACTGCAAAAGACCAAATATGTGGCTATTAAACAACACGCTCTGAAACAACCAATGGGTCAAAAAAGAAATCTAAAAAGAAACTAGAAAATATCTTCA
The DNA here is from genome assembly GCA_029593785.1 of Cabassous unicinctus. Taxonomy (NCBI): domain Eukaryota; kingdom Metazoa; phylum Chordata; class Mammalia; order Cingulata; family Chlamyphoridae; genus Cabassous; species Cabassous unicinctus. Next base: position 8,670 of record JAQZBX010071435.1, on the reverse strand, counting down.
GGTGAATGAAAATGAAAGCATGACATGCCAAAACTTATGGATTGCAGTGACGGCAATCCTGAGAGAGTACACTATAGTTTTAAATTCATAGAATAAAGAAGTGATTGCTTAAATCAGAGCCCTAACCTTACTCCAGAAAAAATTAGAGCAAACTAAATCCAAAATAAGCAGAATGAAAACAATAACAAAACTCATATAAGAGACAAATGAAATAGGGAATATGAAAAAAACATAGAATCAATAAAGCCAAACCTTGGTTCTATGAAAAAATTAATAAAATTAAAAAACCTTTACCTAGACTGATGAAAAAAAGAGAGAGGACAAAAATGACTAAAAATAAGAAATGAAAAGGGGGGCATTAATAATGATTTCTTAGAAATAAACAGCTATATGAATAGATACTATGAAAATTGTATACCAACATATTAGAAAACCTAGATAAAATGGAAAAATTCCAATAATATAGAAATATAAAAATATAAAAATATAAAATATGAAATTGTAAACTATAAAAATATAATATAAAAACTCCTACACTGATTCAATAATATATAGACAATCTCAACAAATCAATAACAATTAAAGAGACTGAATCAATAAATAAATACCCTCAATAACAACAAAAAACAAAATTAGATGGCTTCATGGATTGATTTCTCTAAATGATCCAAAAAGCATTAACGCCAATCCTTCACAAATTCTTCCCCAAGATTCAAGGGTCTAGACAACTCCTTAACTAATTCTATGAAGCCAGCATCAATTATTATCAGTGTCAGATAATGACATCATAAAAAAATTACAGACCAATATAATATATATTAATATAGATGCAAAAATGCTCAACAAAATTCTAGCAAACTGAATCCATTAGCACATTTAAAAAATTATACAGTATATTCAAATTGGATTCAACAAAAGTATGAAAAGTCATTACAACATAAGAAAATAATTTAACGTAATGCTCCACGTTAAGAGAACACATGGAAGAATGCCTGAAAAATCCAGCAACCTAGAACAGGAACAAGACAAGGATACCCACTGTCATCACTGCTATTCAACCTTGTACTGGACATCCTAGCCAAAATGGTTGGGCAAAAAATGACATAAAAGGCATTCAAATTGGAAAGGAAGAAACAAAACAAACCCTATTTACAAATTAATTGATCCTATACCTAGAAAATCCTGGAAAATCTGCAACAAAGCCCATGGAGATAATAAACAAATTTAGCAAAGTTGGAGGGGTAACAAGATCTATGCACAAAAATCAGTGATGCTTCTACACAATTGTAATGAAATCAAACCATGTAATCAATCCAGCATGATACTGGCTCAAGGATAGACATATAGAACAATGGAATTCATTGGAATGGAATTGAATTGACACTTCAGAAATAAACTCTCACGATGGCCGATTGATTTTTATAAAGTTGCCAAATTAACTCAGTGGTGTAAGAATATTATCTTCAATATTGGTGTTGGGAAGACCAGATATCTTTATGTAAAAAATAAAAGGGTATCCCTTACCACACACTAACACACAATACTTAACTGAAAATGGATCAAAGACCTCACAATATGATCCTAAATGATATAACTACTAGAGGAAAGCATAGAGAAACAACTTCAGGACTTCGTGTTTGGCAATTATTTCTTAGACTTTACATCAAAAGCAGAGCAAGAAAAAAAAATACATGAATGGGAATCCAAAAAAATTAAAAATATGTCCATTGAAAAAAAGTAATAACAACCTATAGAATGGGAGAAAATATTTCAGAACTACTTATGTAATAAAGTTTAATACCCATAAATTTAAAGAAAACTTGCAACTCAACATTAAAACAAGGAACTCCATTTTAAAAGTGGTGCAGAATACTTCAAATGAGGTTCTTCCAAGGAAATGATACAAATAAACAATAAGCACATGAAAAGATGCCCTATATCATAGGTGTTAGGAAAACACAATTCAAAAATACAAAGAAATAGCATTAGGCACTGAAGAAAATGGTTATTGTAAAAATATAAAATAAGAAGTGCTCGAGAGGATGTGCATAAATAAGAACACTCATTGGGAATGTAAAATAGGGCAATAACTGTGGCTTTGGCATTTCCTCAGAAAGTTAAATATAGAATTACCACATTTCTTGGCAATTACACTTCCAGGTATATCCACAATGAATTGAAATCAGTGACTATTACAAATATTTTCCCAGTGATATTCAGAGCAACATTATTCACAACAGTCAAAAATTGGAAGCAACCTAAGCATCCATCATCAGATGACTGGATAAACAAAAGACAGTATACATGTATATATATATATGACACTTGAGTCCATGTGTCAACTTGGTAGGTTATGATGTCCAATTGTTTACTCAAGCAAACACTTTCCTGATTGTTACTGTGAAGATATTTCATGGATTTAAACCATTATTAAACTGATTGCATCTATGGCTGATTATATCTAAAGTCAGCTAATGAGATTGCCTTCCACAATGAGAAAGATGTGAACAATGGAATCACATCCAATCAGTTAAAGACATTAAAGGGAGAGAACTGATGATTTCAGTAGTCAAAAAGAATGTCCATCTCTCCTTCAGCAAGCCTGTTTTCCCTGGTGAATTCATTAAAAACATGCATCAGTGTTCCCAGCATACAGCTTGCCCTAAAGAATTCTGACTTGTACATACCCACAGTTACAGTCACATGAGCTAATTTCTACAATATCATAATATTTACATTATATATATACATGCATTTATTATATATATATGTCAGTTTTGTTTCATGGAGAACATAGACTAATACAAAATACAATGACATTTTTTCAGCTGTAAAAATGAATCTATGAAGAATTTTTGGGTCACAGAAGGTTGTGACTATGGCAGGGGAGGATCATTGTTGTGGGGTGTCAGTGATTGGGAATACATGGGAGGAAGTTCACCTTGGCATATATATAAGGTATATAAATATGTTCAAATGTTCATGGGACATTGCCAGTGTGGGTAGAGATTCACAAAACAACAGAAAGATTATTGAATTCTCATCCTGGGGAGCTCTGCCACATTCTCTAATGGAAAAGCAAAATCCCCCAAGTACAGGGGCAATGACAAGTGAAGAAGGATGGTCCATTGATGGACCCTCAATATTTATGACTATGCTTAAGAGCCATTTTTTCTTGAATATGCAACTTAGCCTAGTGTTGTAGGGTGCTGAAGAGTTACCTCCTGAGAACCTCCATGTTGCTCAAGTGTGGACTCTCTCTAAGCCAAACTCAGCATATAAATGCATTACCTTCCCCCAGCTTGGGACATGACTCCCAAGGATAAGCCTCTCTGGCATCGAGGGATTACTACCAAGCACCAGTTGGTGATCCAACTGGAAAAAGATGTTGAATAAAAGGGGGGAAGGTAAAGACAAATGAGTTTATATGGCTAAGAGATTTTGAGGTGAATCAGGAAGTTATCAGAGAGGTAAGGCTTATGCAAGTCTCAGCATGATCTCAAAGACAGCCAAAGTAGATAGCACCCCAAATAGTGGGACTCCTGAGAGCTCTGGAAACACCCAGGTCCTATGGTCATGGCAGATAGTTCTGGAGTTTGGTGCTTTACCAATGGGCTCTATTTTGGAGTTTGTGCTCCCAAGTGTGACAGAGCTGGACTCAGATGTGACTTCTCTACACATGCCTCTTCTATCCCTTTTATTTGGTCCTATAGTTGGTGCTGAAGTTGGTAGGTATACATCCAAAAAACTTGAATATGTGTTACCCATATGCCAGTTAGGCTCTGAGCCTCAGTTGAGTTACAACACCTATTCTCCAGTTCATTGGACTCACCCAGGACAACTAACAAGGAGGTGAGGATTGAACCACCACAACAAGGACCTGAAAGAGTCTACAACTGCAAGCAAGAGAATACCATCCATCAGCCATATGGGCTCAAAACCCCCTCTTAATTAGAGGTGGAGTGAGCATCACCATCCCATAATCCTCAGGATTGGGAAATAAAATATGGACTAGAATTGACTTACTTATTTCTATTATAGATTTATTGTGATTATTATAATGGAAGAAATTATATCAATGATGTGGAGACAATGGCCATTGGAGGTGCTGAAGTCAAGGAGAGGGAAAAAGAGGTATAATATGGGAACATTTTCAGGACTTAGAATTGACCTGAATGGCATTGAAATGACACATGCAGGCTATTATATAGTCTGCCATAACCTACAGAATTGAGTGGGAGACAGTGTAAAATACAATGTAAACTATAATCCATGCTTAGTGGCAATGCTCCAAAATGTGTTCATCAATTGCAATAAATATACCACACTAATGAAAGAAGTTTTTAATGTGGGGAAAAGTGGGAGGTGTGGGGAATGGGGCATATGGGAATCCCTTATATATTGTACTGTGATATTTTAGGTAATCTAAGTATCTTTTAGAAAAAAATTAAAAATAAATTAAAAAATGAATTAATTAACAAAAAAAGGACTCTATTACAGAAGTCTGCTGCAATATATTTAAACCTTGAAGACATTTTCTGAGTAAAACAAGCCAGATATCAAAGGGAAAATATTGCGTTTTTTCACTTATATGAAATAATTAAAATATAGAAATTTATAGTACTAGAAACTAGAATTCAGTTTACCTGACACTGAGTTGGGGGTAGGTAATGTGGGGTTAATGCTTATTTGGTATGTAATTTCTGTTTAGGATAAGGGAAAATTTTTTGATAATGGATGGTGCTGCTGGTAGCACAACATTGTAAATATAACTAACGCAACTGTATGTGTATTTGAAAGTGGTAAAAAGGCAAAAATTTAGGTTGTACATATGTTACAGAACAAAGTTTTAAAAATGGTAAAATACAAACTATAGACCTTACTTAACAGTATAATTATAATAGCATATTAGCATCAATTGCAACAAAATTACCATACTACTAACGAGAAATTGTATATATGAGTAGGATGTATGGGAACTCTGTACTTCCTGCATGATATTTCTGTAAACCTACAACTACTCTGAAAAATATTAAAAAGAAGCCTGCACTTTATTTACATATGTCACAGACCAATTAGGCAATTAAGATGTGTGATGGGTGTTAGAATAGGTTTGGACATGGGGGATTTTGCATCATTGATGAGCTTTCTTGTGGGGTTGAAGATGAAAGGGACACTGCAAGGACAATTAGGATTGTGCTAGGTAAAGATTCAGGGGAAGAAAAATCCATCTTACACTAGTCCATTTTATTCATTAATGAATATGCCTGGCCTCATAGGGCTCTCTGCAATCCCTGAGGTAAAGTTTTACAATCTATCAATTTACTAATCTAAAATTAATAGAGAGTGAATAGGAGGTTAATGAACATTCTTTCTACACATTTGCCTTATTTTTTCAAAACTCCTCAGTTATTCCTCAAGATCAATGGATCTCCAACTCTTTACCTCTAATTCCACACAATACATACCAATTACACTTATATGAGAAAATACTTTTAAAATATCATTTTATAACATATACTTAAGATTCTGCTGTATGCATTTGCTTATTCTACTTTTTTCAAATCAGTGAGCTTATAGAATATTTGACCTTTTGTGCCTGACTTATTTCACTTAATATGTCCAGCGGATGGAGTGGAAATAAGGAATGAGTAGTAAAGTCTTAACTTGTATAAGGTTCCTGTTTGGAATGATAAAAAATATTTTTGTAATGGATGTGTTGATGGTAAAATCATATAAAAATGTAATTAACAGAACTTTAAAATGTATCTGAATATGATTAAAACAGAAAACACTAGATTGCCTATATGGTTACTGAATAAAAATTAAATCATGTATTATAGTTTACAACACAATTATGTAAATGTGCTATCATCAATTGAAACAAATGTTCCATACCACTGCAAGGTGTTAACAATAGGGGGTTATATGGGAATCCAATATTTTATGCATTATTGTTCTGTAAACCCACAACTTATGTAATAAAGAAAATCTAAGAAAAATATACTTTCATTTTTTATTCAATGTATTTTGCCTGATAAATTATAGACACCAATAGAACCAGATATAAGGGAAAATATAAAATAAAAATTTGTGACCCTCAGTGTCAAGTGAAATAATGGCTGTTTTATATGTATGTATGTACATACAAAGTAATGGAAATGTGATCTTATTGAAAATAAAATCTTTTGAAAATTAAAAAAAATCACCTTATTCCTCACAGTAGCCAGCCCACCCAGTTTTGTGCCCCAGGAAGAATCAGCACACCATGATGGTGCTGGGAGTTGCTATTACCAAACTGGCATGCATTGCCCTTTGGAGGATAAGAAATAGTAGCTCTGCTCCTCGGAGTCATGGCTATCTTTGGAATGCTGGTGAAAGCAGTCTTTAGGGGTGTGGCCAGCACCACAAGCAGACCCCCATTTAGGGCAAGCCAGACTACCAGGAGGGAACTGCTATTTATGTTTCTTTGTTATTAAACTAAGGGAAGCAGGAAAATATGGAAGGCAGACAAGTTATAAACCTGTAGAGAGATGGTCTGGGTATGTATCCATAGGGCATGAGGCAGAACAAGTGCAATAGTTGTCCCTTGTCTTCTCTCATAGGTTGCCCACATAACACTGTACCTGAGAGCTTGGAGAGATGCAGGTTTAAGCACAGAGTAATATATGTTTAAAAGGATGTGCATTGTATATTTTGAGTGCCAATTGTGTGTAAGGCATAGTGCTAGGAATTGAGGGAGATGCCAACAAAAGCACAACCCCTGTTTTCAGGGAGCTTTCATATTAGTAGATCATAAGACATATGCCTAGGTGATTCTTAATGCAGGTGAGCAAATGTGTTTTGTTTGATCCTCATCTTTCTATTTTTTAATAATATGTCAAAATAAGTAAAAATCCTAACATCTGTGTAAAAAGATATTGTGTGTTGTGTGTGTTTGTTGTATACATGATTTTGTGTTTGTATGAGTGTCTGAAAGGATACAGAAAAATCTGTTTAGCAGGGATGGCCTCTGAAGAGGAAATTTTTGCAATCTTTTATGATTTCTCTTAAAGGTGTTATAAGTAACTTGGTGGTTATATAGGTCTGAGGAAGGAATGCTGAGGATGTGGAGTCTTTCTTTTGGAGTAATGAATTTTTTCTAGAAATTTTGACATGATGAATGTATAACATTGTGTTTATGCCAAAAGCCATTGATTATACCCTTTGGATAGATCTCATATTTACTGAGAATATATCTCAGTAAAACTGCTTCATTAACAAATAAATAATTGTGCAAGAATAGACATGAACAACAGTATGTTCAGCAAGGGAAACAGAGAGAGATAGAGAGGTGAGGAATTTTCTTGCTTACCTGTTTTTTATTATTATTGAAATAATGAAAATGCTCTAACAATGATATTGAAGTGATGAACATACAAGTATGTGATAGAAAATACCATTGATTGTACACATTGGATGAATTGTATGCTTTATTGAAATGTATCAATAAAATCAATTTGTTTAAAAAATTAAACAAGCAAGCAAAAAAGATGGAGAATTCACATAAAAATTAAGATCTGGCTTTACATTACAACTCAGATGCTCTGGCAATACTGGAAATATATACAACTGGCAGCAGTGTGCTGATGCCTCCTGCAGCCCAGTTGAGTTGGCCAGGTAAAGAGATGACAGGTGGAGGGTACGGATGGTGTGTAAAGGGATGGCCTGCCTGAGACACAGGGTGCAAGTGAGCAAGAGGCAATGAGGCTAGAGTGCTGGGTAGGGATGTCCATTTCACAAAGAACTTCATGTACCCCGAAGAAGAATATTTTATTTTGGAAACTGTAGAAGTTGGGGTGGGAGGGCATTTGTGTAGTAAACAATTATCCTTATACAAAGAGAAGTCTGGCCTTTGCCATTGACATCTGTGAGGTGATCTTTAGGGCCTTGGGATGTCCTGCCTTGTAGGAGTGTCTTTGTTTGCCTGCAGTCTTTGGCTAAAGGACAATCTAACAATGTGATTTAGGATGGGGGCTTCAGCCTGTGCTTTATCAGTTTTGCCTCTGAAGGAATGGGAGAAAAAAGGATTACTGGGAGGGAATGGAGAGTACAGGTCAGCTAAGCAGGAAGTATGTGATTGAGATTCAAAAATAATTCTGGACCATAAAATCTTTGGTAAACTTCCCTGGTTGGCAATAATCCATGCATATACACATGCATTGATGCTAGGAAAACAACATGTCAGCTACTCCACATGGAAAGCACAAAGAACACTCCACATTTGTTACTTCTCCAGACAACACCTGAGGTGTTTCTTCTCATGTATGATTTTAATCTTTAATCTGAATTACTTCCATGGGCTAAGCCATAAAACATGGTCATAATGGTTTTCACTGAGGTCTGTGTGTCCATCTAGCAAATGATCAAAACTGAGATTATTTTTTGGGAACTCCCTGACTAGATTCAATATTTCTAATGTCTCCCACAACCATGTTTTAAGTCCTAACTCCCAGTTCTGTGGATGTGAAATCATTTGTAAATCAGATCTTTCAAGATGTTAGGCCCAGCTGACTCGGGATGGTCCTTAATAAAAAAGACTGGAACTAGCTTACTCTTCTCTTTCTCTCCCTTGTTAACCTATCTTTCAGACAATGGTTCTCAGAGACTGCTCACTTTCCTCAGTTCAAA
>JAQZBX010071434.1:0-15232 GCA_029593785.1 Cabassous unicinctus | reverse complement strand
TCTATGCCACACCCTGCTTGGCTGGGGATTTTCTGTAGGAGATATGGAGAAGTCAGTGGGACTCCGTTCCAAGGAGCAGTGGCACATATTAGCAAGCAACAAGAGTGGCAGAATCCTCCACTTTTTGGGGGGTTTCAGCAGAAGTATTTGTCATAACTCCCATAGCTGTGACCCCTACACAGTCTCCTGGGGGGTTGGTGTGGGGATGTGGGTGTATGGGGCAACCAGCAAGGTGTAAGGAGCGTGATTTTGGATCGCCCTGCAAGCATAAAATATTACAGAGGCTGAATTTGCCCCTGCTGAGAAAGGGATTGAAGCATTCAGCATGGATTGTTTGTCCCAGCTTTGACTAACATGGAGTTGCCATAGATTTTGGGGGTGGGTATTGGCTCTTGGGGGGGGGGTAAGGAAGTAAAAGACAAGCAAGTAAGGCACAGAAACATGCTATTATACACCAGTAAGCAATTGCAATTAGGGCTCTTTTCACAACAGTCCAGTCTGCAGGAGCCACAGAAGTGAGTCTGACTCCAAATACCAAGATGAGCAGGCTGTATAAGCACAGGATCCACCAGGAGCAGAGGTCCATTCAGCCAGCGTTTGATGATGTTGGTGCTTGAGTATTTCGAGTGACTCACACTCTCAAGGGGTGGCTGGGTATGGGTTGGTCTGTCCAGCTGTCCTGCTCTTTATCAAGATGTGCATTCTTAACCCAGGAATGATGGCTCCAAGGGATGATGCCTGCAACTTTAAGAGCAGTAGGAGTTACAAGGATCACAGTATGTGGACCTGTACAGGAAGGCTGAAAGCATTCTTTTTTCCAGTCTTTGATCCAGATTATGCCCCCTGGCCAGTGGGGGTGCAACAGGTGTCCCAGGGGTGACGAGATTCTGGGATGACAGTTTTATATATTTCAGCTACTTTTCCCTAGCCACTGGAGAATGGAATCTTGGCTAGCCTTCCCCAGAATTTTGAGATTTCCTCTGAAGGCCCAGATAATTGGGGATGGCCACCGAAATAGAATTTCAAAGGGTGAATACCCTGTAGTTCCTGGGTTGCACCTAACCCAAAGAAGAGTCAAGGGATGTAAGTCTACCCAAGGAGACCAATTTCCTGGAAGAATTTGGCTAGGGTGGCTTTGAGGGTTCGATTCATGCATTCAACTTTCCCTGAGCTCTAGGGCCTGTAAGTGGTATGGAGTTTCCAGTTGATTCCAAATATTTTTGCTAGCTCTTGGACTACAGCAGCCATGAAGCCCAGGCCATTGTCACTTCCAATTGACAGTGGCAGCCCATGTCATGGAATGATTTCTCTAAGCAAAGCCTTAGTCACTTCTCTTGCCTTCTCGGTGTGAGTCGGGAAATCTTTGACCCAACCTGAAAAGGTACATATCATCACCAAAAGATATCTGTACCCCTGACTTGGTTTCACTTCCATGAAGTCTACTGTGAGATCTTCAAAGGGGCATGTTCTCATGTACTGGACACCTGTCAGAGTATGGGGGCCCTGAAAGGGGTTGTTTTTGGCACAAACTTGGCACTGGCTGCTAATGGTGACACAGAGAGGTTAGCCAGGCTATACAGTAGTATATCCCGAGCAAGAGTTCAGGTGCAGTTTTTCCTAGGTGGGTGAGTTGGTGTTATCACTGGATGAGGGCATGAGTGGCTCCTTTTGGTACAAAAATCTGGTTATCCAGGAGCAGCCAAGATCCTTTGGGGGTTCAGCTTCCCCCTTCTCTTTCAGCCCACTCCTGTTCATCCTGGGTATAGCTTAGTTGATCAGTCTCTTGTCCTAAGAAGGACAGCCGTGGTGATAACTTCAGGAATTGTAGTCCATGTGTTCCTTCAGCTGCTTGCCAAGCTGCCTTGTCAGCTAACCTGTTTTCTTGATTGACCATATCCATTCCTTTCTGATGTCCCCGCAGTGGATAATGGCAGCTTTGTTTGGTTTCCAGTTTGCTTCTAACAGTTGGAGAATTTCTTCTGTGTTTTTGATTTCCTTTCCCCCTGTAGTTAGGAGACCTCTTTCATTATAAATTGCCCCATGGATATGAACTGTAGCAAATGCATACTTAGAGGCAGTGTAAATGTTTACCGCTTGCCCAGTGGCTAGCTGCAGGGCTTGAACCAGTGCCCAAAGCTCGGCCCATTTTGCAGGCCATCCCCGTGGTAAAGACGCTGATTCCACCACCCATTCAGTACTGGGGACTTCATACCCAGCAAGATTTTCTCCATTTTTAACAAGACTGCTCCCATCTGAACTGGGGAAAGGGAGCAGTTTGTCTTGGATGTCAGGGCGACTGGCATAAATTTCTTCTGTCACCTTGACACAGTCATGTTCTGGATCCCCTTCCTCCCCTAGCAAAAAGGTGGCAGGGTTTAGACTGCACACCATTTCTATTGTCACTTGGGGGTTTTCAGAGAGTAAACCTTGATAATGTGCAAGCCGGAGATTTGATATCCACCAATGCCCATATGAGTTCATTAGGGCAGTGATTGTGTGTGGCACCATAACATGAATTACCTGTCCAAGAGTTCATTTGTTGGCTTCTTTGACAAGGGACATGGTTACTGCCAAGGCTCTTAGACAGGGCAGCCACCCTGCAGCCATGGAGTCCAGCTGCTTGGAGAGGTAAGCAATAGGTCTTTCCCAGGGGCTGTTTGTGTGAGAACCTCCAATGCTACTCTGTTGATTTCATGCATGAACATGTTAGTTTCAAGTTACATCTGGGAGTCCCAAGACAGGGGCTTGGCCGAAGTGTCTTTTGATGTTTGGAAACACCCCCTGTTGAGCTTCTCCCCAGTGAAGAGGCTCTTTTTCCAGACCTGCCAAAACTTCATAAAGGGGCTTGGCCATGGTTGTAAACCTGGGAATCCAGATGCGGCAGAACCCTGCATCCCCAAGTAACTTGTGAAGCATTCTTTTTGTGGTGGGGGTAGGGATTGTGCAGATCACTTTCTTTCATTTGGGTCTGAGTGTCCAGTGCCCTTGTGTGATGCTGAACCCTAGGTACTTGACTTGCTGTTTACAGAACTGGGCCTTTCTCTAAGACACTTTGTACCCAGTCTGTGTTAGAAGTTGTAGGAGAGTCTGTGTCCCACTCAAGAAGTCCTCTTCCATTTCACTGGCAAGTAGGAGGTCATCTACATATTGAAAGAGCACACCTGCAGTTTTCCCAGGGGTAGGTGACCAAATCTGCTGCCAAAGCTTCCCTGAAAAGGGTAAAGAAGTTTTTGAAGCCTTCTGGGAGCCAGGTCCAGGTTAGCTGAGTTTTCTGCCAGATTTTGGGATCTTCCCATTCAAAGGCAAACAGACGCTGGCTCACAGGGGCCAGCCGCAGGCAGAAGAAGGCATCTTTCAGTTCCAGGCAAGTGAACCAGTTGGCTTCAGGTGGCAGCTGTCCTAACAAAGAGTACAGGTTGGGAACAACCTGATGTAAGGTGAGAGTGGCATTATTAATGGTTCATAAATACTGCACTGGTCAATAACCTGTCCCATCTGGCTTTTTTACTGGCAATAATGGGGTGTTCCAAGGTGACTGGCATTCTATTAGGATCCCCTCTCTCTTCAGGTGATCTATATGTTTGGCTCTACTCAATTGTGCTTCACAGAATATCAGATACTGCCTCTGCCAGATCGGGAAAACTCCAGGCTTCAGGTCAATGATGATGGGTAAATGGTTCTGTGCCATTCCTGGCGGATTTTTTTCTGCCCAAACCTGGGGGGAAATTTCCAGCAGTTTTTCTGAATTCTGACCTTGAACTTTCTTCCACATGAAGTCTCCATTCTTTGCTTCAGGGCACGGTGATGAATAGAGTGAGGTTGGGCCCAAGGCTTAACCTTGCTCACCCTTCAGGCTTGAAGGTAATCTGGGCTCCCCATTTGGTTAAGAGGTCTCTACCAAGCAGGAGAACTGGATATTCAGGCAGGTACAGAAATTCATGAGTTACTTCATGGCCACTGAGCTGGCAAATTCTTGACTGGCTAAAAGGCTGTTGGCTTGACTGGTCCCCAGTTGCTCCTATGATAATAGTGGTTTTTCTGCTAAAGGAGGTCATGGGGGTTGGGACCACAGAATCTTCAGTGCCAGTGTCCACCATGAAAGTCATTGACTGGCCTCCAACTTGTAGTTTGACCATGGGCTCATGGGGACTAATTTCCAGTGAGCCTGGTCATCCTTATTCAGGGTTAAGCCCTACCAGTCCGATCAGATGGTCTTGGGGCTCAGGTTGTTATTTCCCTTTAGGGATGTTCCCTCTATGTGCCTGAGTCTTTTGGGGCACTCGTTTTTCCAGTGTTCACTCTCTCTGCAGAAAGCACATTGGTCTCTGGCCAGCAGCACCCTTTTGGTAATTGTCCCCTCTTTTTGAGGTGGTCCTTCTCATCTGGTGGGGTCAGGATTTCCTAAGGCTGTTGCTAGTAGGAAGGCTTGATGTTTTATTCACTTCTTGGCTCCTTGCTCGGCGGCTTCATCTTGACTGATGAATATACTTTGTTGGTGACTTCCAGTAATTGAGAGATGTTCATGCCTGTGAACCCTTCTAATTTTTGGAGCTTTCTTTTAATGTCCATTGCTGCCTGTGCAACAAAGGTGGCATTCACCATCCTCTGGTTTTCCAAAGCTTCTGAGTCAAAAGGAGTGTAGATTCTGAAGGTCTCACAAAGCCATTCACAGAAATCTCCCAGAGACTCTTTGGACTTTTGAGTAACTAAAGTCATCTTTTTCATGTTTGGGGTCATTTTGCCCCCTCTCAGACTTCTCAGAGGAGCACTTCCTGGTATTGCTGGAGTGCAGCCAGTCCCTGTTCAGTGTTGAAGTCCCAGTTAGGTTGGGTTTCTGGTGCTGCTTCTTGTGCCCAATCTTCCAGGTTTAAGACATCAGTAGGGGCCTGCTCTTGCAACCACTTTCAGGCTTTCATCAGAATTCATCACCTGTCCTCCATATTAAATAAAGTCAGGAGGAGTTGGCAGCAATCATCCCAAGTAGGATGATGGATTTGGAAAATGGATTCTGTGACATCAATAAGGGCCTGGGGTTTTTCTGAGTAGGAGGCAGTGTGGTGCTTCCAGTTTAATAGGTGTGTAGTTGTGAAGTGCTGGTCGTATAATACAGGTTTCCTGGCTTGGATGGTCCCATTTTTGCCAATCTGGTCCAGACCCTGTGTTTCACAGAGGGACATCTGTAACATGGGTTGTGCCAAATGGAGTCTCCTTGCTAGTGGGCTTGCAGGGCTTTCCTCAGAGAGGGTCAATGTTCCTGGAGGGTCTGAAGGTGTGGGTATTGCTGGGAGATCTGCCGGCATTCCTGGGCTAGGAGGAGAAACCGAAGGTGGGGGTGTTTGTGAGAGATCTGCCTGCACTCCCGGGCCAGGAGGAGAGGCTAGAGAAGCTGGAGCAAATGGTGGTGGGGGTGATGGTGTGTTTTCCTCTGAGGACCCTTGATGAATGACTGGCTTCCAGAACCCTGTTCCCTGTGCAACCAAGACCCAACTCTGTCCCTTTTTTCCAACACAAAATCAAACCCAAGGGGACAGAGTCTGGGCTATCTCCAACCAAGAGTCAATGTAGGGAAACTGATCAGGGTGGCCAGGAGTTCCTGTGACCACCAGCTACACTGCACAGAACCTGGTTATATCCAGGATCCATTCTGAGGGCCAGTCAACATTAAAAGTGGGCTACTCTACTTCACATAAGTCTCAGAGAGTGCTGGGGTTCATCCAGATGCCACAATCTCTGGAAAAACCTTTCTTGAAATTCTTAAGCATGCAGTTTAAGACAGTAGGTTTTGACTGTGTTGAGCCCATACCCTGTGTAAGTGGTGCAAGACAGACAAAGGAATGGGTCACCTCTTTCAAGGCCACTCAGATGCCCACCTGTCTGCATCTCTCATGAGAAATTAGGCTCATCTTAGCTAAGACACCCAGGCAAATTTTGGGTTGGCCATTATGCTGTATGATGTAGCCATAGAAAACAGGCTAGGGCCCAAACTGGCTCCATAGCATATGCTGAGGAGTCACAGACTGGTATGGCAGATGCAAGGCTCTGCTGCCCTCACTCATTCACACAGTCACTCAGAGGTTATGCATTCTCTCCCACAGGGATTAACAGTGTTAAATCCACACCCTGAGTCAGTGGCATGAGACAGACAAAGGAAGGGGTTGCCTCTTTTGAGATTACTCTGATGCCCACCTATCCATGTCTCTCATGAGAACTTAGGCTCATCTTACCTAAGGTGCCTGGGCAAATTTTGGGTTGGCCGTTATGTTGTATGATGTAGCTGTGGAAAACAGGTTAGGGCCCACACTGGCTCTGTAGCATTTGCCAAGGAGTCACAGAATGGTACAGAAAATGCAAGCCTCTGCCATCCTCACTCATTCACACAGTCACTCAGAAGTTATGCAGTCCCTCCCACAGGAATTGCCCTATTCTGGAATCTTGGTACTCAAGCTTTCAGGATGTGAGTGGTCTCCTCTTCTCTCCAGAGATGGGTCTGACTGAGGGCTTGGCACCTGGGGCTTTACCTTTCCAGAGTCTTCTGGCACTGTTCAGTATGCCTCCCCACTGAGTCAGGCTGTGGTGTAGGGACATGGCCTACAGGGACCACCTCAGAAGGAGATCCTATCAAGAGGACAGGTGGTGCCCACCTAATTTCTCAAAGATCACCATTGACCATGCCCACCAGCCCCAAGCTGGAGACACAATGGGCCTGCTCAGCTGGGTTTCCCAGTCAGGGAACCAAATGCTGTGGCCAGCCAGAAATAACCCAAATGGCACTCTTGGAAGCATGGATGAACAAAGTTTTATTAATGCAGTCCCAGAGGAGAGTTCACTCTCCAAATTCTGAGCACCGTTTTCCAATTTTCATATGTTTATATAGGTACACTAATCAGGCAAATTCCTTAGAAAGTGTGCAGGCAGGGTTACAAAGGCAGAGAAGCAAGGTTACCTTATCTTTCTAAAAGTAGAAGTCCATTAGGGAAGAAAAAACATCATAATATGAATAGAGTTGTAAATTTCAATTCAAAGAGGAAGCTTGGGGGGCTTATCTTCACGACTTGTATTCCATGGAGAAAAGGGGAGGAAGGAGGAGAGAGAGGAACCAGGGACCAAAGGGAGTATATTTTTTAAAGCTGTGGGTTTCTTCTGAGGGTGGGATTGGGATCCCAGTGCTTCCCCCATCAGTATATGGAGTCTTACAATATGCATGATTTTTTTCTTAAGTTACAACTTCTGTAGTTAAAATATACTTTGAAAAATATTAATAGACTGGGTTAAAGAAAATTACATTAAATATATGATATGAATTCTACTCAGGGAAAAGTTTTTGATGATATTTTTTCATGCACATATTTTGTGCCTTTCAAATAGAAAAAACATTTTCAAAATGTCTTGCAAAATGCAAACTTTGAAAATGACCCTTAAATATCTAATATCATTTGAATATAATTTTTTTCTTAGAATGAGTGCATTATTCAAAAGACCAATACCCACTACCTGAAAATGTAAGGCATTCATTTAGCTCCTTTGAAAAGTACAGTCTTGAAACATGAGAAGGCCTCCAGGATTTCATTCACTGGTGAAGGTAGTTGGTCCAAACATTTCTGTAGAAATTTTAAAAAATTAATGAATTAATAACTACACTTACTTGGGGAATAATGATAAGCTAAGACCAAATGTTTTTCTCTGGTTTGTGATCTTTGAATAAGCCCAGTTTTGATTAATTTAGAGGAGATCTTTTTGAATTAATTTATGAATCTCTCTTCTAATGAGAGTAAGCTCTAGTTTTTCTTTTACTACTTGCATCTCTGATTAGCCTCATAATTCTTTGAGATTTTTTCATTTATGGCGGGATTCTGATGCAGTTGTCTGTATGTTAATAAATGCTGTTAAGTCACATTCTACTTCTCTGAAATAAAATGAAAGTTATTCTTACAGTAAAAAGCAAGGTTGACAAGTATCAGACAAGCTCCCTCACAACTACATGATAACTAGTCCCCAACCTTAAACTCTGTCCCAATGGCACACAGATGCCTTGTGCATTTCCTCCAACCCTCCCTACTTTTTTCCTACAAATCAATTTTATAGAGACTTAATAATAAAGAATTCAGTTGAGGCAAAGTCTATTTGCCCTGCTCTACATAGCTGCTATTTCTGGCAATTCCAGCACTACTCTTTAATAGTTTCTTAAGCATTTTTAATGAGATACATTCCCATACCATGTGGTGTAGCCAAAATACAAAAGGAATGTTTTCTAAAAGCTGTTAATAAGACCTTTAATGTAAAATTGTAAAATGAAAAAGAAAACAGTTTGCATGAAATTATTAATTTTAAAAGACAGTGTAAGGCCAGGTTAGTTTTATAAGAAATACACCGTAGAGGAAGAAACATTTAAATATTAGTAATAAATCAGACATAATTGAAATCAATGATAACATAATTCTTATTTGTATATACAGCCCTATTGTACCCAATAAACTTCAAACATGACATACATTACTGATATAGTGATTCTATTTTCATTTACACCATATTTGTGTCTGGATTATCAAATTCCTATTTGGGAATCCTTCATATCATGTTGGAAAGGAGTACTGCAGATCACAGTAGGCCAACTTATACATTTATGGGGCCATGAATCTCAAAATCTTTTCAACATTCCTCCTGTTAAATCATTTTTGGCTCAGATGGACTATTTAGTTAATGAGTATGCATTAAATAGCCAAAAAGAAAATCTGTAACAAAGCTTCAATCATGTTGTAGTATGTTGATGGAAGGCTGTTGTATGTGGAGCCTTCATGTGCATGATTTTTTTCTAGGTTCACATTCTAGAATAAAAATATATTTTAAAAAAATAATAGTGTGGGTTGGAGGAAATTACATTAAATATATGATATGGACTCTACTCAGTAATAAGATATTGATGATAATTTTCATGCACATATCTGGTACCTTTCAAATAGAAAATCCACTTTTAAAATACCTGGCCTAATGCAAATTTTCAAAATGATTCTTAATATCTAATATCATTTTAATATAAAATTTTTCCATAGAATTCCTCAAAGATAAATACACAGTACTTGAAAATGTAAGATAATTAGTTAGCTACTTTGAAAAGTACAGTCTTTAAACATGAGAGGCCTCAATGATTTCATTTTAATGGTGAATGCAATTGGTACAAAAATTTCTGTGTAATTTTTAAAAATAAATTAAATAATAGTAACTGCACTATCTGGAAGAACAATGATAAGCTAGTTCCAAATGTTTTCCTCTGATTTTTAATGTTTGTATAAGCCCACTTTTGACTCAATTTAAAGGAGATCCTTTTGAATTAATTTATGAATCTGTCCTCTATTATTAAGAAGTTCTAGTTCTTGTTTCACAGGAAGCTTTCCTGATTAGCCTCATAATTCTGAGAGTTTTTCTTATGTATATAGGGATTCTGATGTGGTGTTCTTAAGTCACATTCTAATTCTTTGAAATTAGACCAGGCATTTTACCAGATTCCTCCTACGGACTCTGCAAAAAATGTCTCTTTTTATTGTGTTGTCTTACGATACCTCTTGACTGTGGTATCCAAAATATTCCAGTCTTCTGGATACCATCAGCTCAAAAAAAGAGGAGTGGGTCATGACCTGCCATCCCACCTGAAACATAATCAGTTAACAGAAAGACACAGGGTATGGTAATAATTTTTAAATAGTTTTTCTGGCAATTTTTGCCTCAGGTTCCCAACCAATGATGTAGAATCATGAGAAATGAAAAGAGAATTTAAATTAAGAAGATGTTTATGGAGAAATTTGTGGATCTGTTGTCTTCTCGCAGAATGTGTCTGAGATGCTGACATGGGTGATCTTGTGAGCTTTCTTTAAGTTGGAGATATTTTGCTTAGCAGCTCTGACTCATGGGGCAGCTGCAAGATGAGTTCAACCATATTAACAAGCAGGTAGTCATCACTGTGTGATATGGTTTTGTATTCATTTTGAGGAGCTCCAAGTAAAATGTGAAATGAAATAATTTATCATTTATTCTTTTCAAGAGTAAATGCAAAGCTACATGGCTTCCTAACACTGGCATGGTTACTGCAAATATGGAAATCATCTGAGAGGTACAAATGTAATAGGAATAGTGGGCAAAGCAGTCCCTGGGTCTGAAACAGTCCAGGATCCCTGTGAACAATAGATGATGGTACCACCAGGAAGCACTTGAGCTCCTCTGTGGTAGTTCCATACTCAAATGTGTCCCAGTGGATTCTACAGCTCTTTACTGAAGGGTGAGGAAAACCCCAGTTTTCAATTCTGTCAGGTAAATATCCCATCTTGATTCTAAGCCTAATCACAGTCCTTGAAAAATCATCAGAATGATTTTTCCCCGTGACTGACACATTTTCAAGAAAGCAATTATCCAAAGTAGAGAAATTGAGTGTCTCTTGTGAACACTGAATTTTGGCTTCTAGGGTTGCCTTGTGACTTGATCCTTATGACTCCAGCTAGAAATGTGCTGCTTGCATTGAATTTCTGAATTCGAGTGGGCAAGGCAGATTTCACCATGAGATGTCTGTTTCTAGAGTCCTGGCTCCTGATGTCCATTCTGCATCTTTAATCTTGATCCAGGTCTAGAATAGGACTTCACTTAAACAACCCCTCATGTGACTGAGCATCAACTGTGGTCTTGTGTTTGGATCCTGTGTTGTGTGCCTTTAGCCCTAAAGGTAATTTTACAGCCAGTTTGCAAAGTGAAAGAGGAAGAGATTTGGGTGTGGGAGAGTGGGTGTGGGGTGCTTTTCTTCTGATTCACAGACAACCCTAGGATCACCACTTGGGCTCTTGGAGGTGGAAGTGACTGCACCCAGTGGCGGCACAGGTGTTGTGCAAGATTTGAAGAGAAGCAAGCTACTTTCTTAGATGGATGACAGAATATTAGTGCTGATGGATTGAAATTCCACTGAAAGTTTCTCTTGATTCAAGGCTTGGGTATGAGATTTTCTGAACAACATGACCACACCCCTGGCCCTTCCCACCCCCACTCCTTGTCCAGGGTCTTGAGGTCTTTGGGAGCTCACCATTGGACAGTGATTGGTTTCACATTTGCAAGCAGCCCATCATTATTCTTAGTAGCAGATAATAAAATAGTTCTTTGTATAAACAAAAATAGAGTAGACAAGCATATATAGAATTTCTGTTGCAAAGCAGAGAAATATAAATATTTAAATTATGACAGTTTTAAAAGAAAAGTGTAACAGCCAAATGATGTCCAAGTTAGTTTGGGAACCAACTTGGTTTTTATCTCTGCAGTTCCATTCTGTTTTTCTAAATATCTTAGCACAATTCTGTAAATTAAATATCTAACATCAAAGGGATATAAGTTCAATGACTATACTATATGGTCCTCAGCTTTAAAGCCACTAGGTCAATTCTGACACAAAAACACACAAAGGAAAAAAGGCATGGCCTTTAACAGAAGTCACTAGTGAACACATTGTCAGCTCCCTCCTCTTGGTGGTAGTGTGATGGAAAGAGACATCCTAGGTATGAAGGAATCAAGAAATACCCATTCACTGTAATTTCTTTGGCTTTATGTGCAGTTCAACTAACTGCATATGAGGGAAGTTCAACTAACAACATATTGGGGGATGTGTGGTGAGGAAGAGGCAGAGGACAGTACTCATTTCCATGATTGATTTTGTTTCACTTTGGTAATTTTACAACTGTGGGATGATTGAATACACTACAAAGCATTAGTAACCTGACTTTTAAAAAAGTATGTATTAAAACTAGGTGTTTAAAAAAACACTCAAAAACTAGAGGTTTGCTATGATATGGTTCCTATCAAAGTAGCCATGGCCAGAAGCTGCTTAATTGGTTAGAGGATGCTAGAAGAGTAATTATGAAAGGATGAAGAGAAAGGAAAATCCTGAGATGCACAGCAGACTGTTGTTATTCTGAACACAGCATTACAGGTACCTCCCTTCTGAGATACTGTGATACATTGTGCTTTCCAGGTGCCACTGTTCAGCCAGCGACCCATTACCTTAGTATCCTGACCAATGCCCCCTCCACCTACTCCCACAGGAGGGTTTTATCTCAGTGATTTCTGCCACCAAGTTCCTCAATTATTCCTTTCCACCAGCCTGAAGTTAAAAATGAAATGAAACACTGAAATGAAAATCAATTCTCTTGTTTTTACAGACACATCAGAAGAAAAGATATTTAAAAAATCATTTCCAGAGGACTTTATTTCATAAGTCCTTAAAAATATTCAAATATAGTACTGTAGCATAAAATATAATCCCTCAGTACACTAACTGGCATAATAAGTCAGAAAAAGTAAAACAACATCTTTATACTTTGACCTTTTATGTTTTCATGTACATGGGTCCTAGTTTCATGGTTACTAACCTGAGTCTCATGACAATAAGCCAAATAATTTATTCTTCAAAAAGGCTGACTTCATTTTTGTTTATATACTTTTTTTATTGCATCTTACAAAGGTAATAATAAAAATCTAGTTCTTCTCAAAAACCATAACACCATCTGAGATGGTAAACATGAACACACAAAAATACATCCAAACAAATGGCTTAAGGGAAAAACTAGCAAACTTTGGCTGACCATCCTCAGGGGTAGAAACACCAAGATAAAGAATATAGAAAGAAGAAGGAAAGCACATTTAAGCCATTTCTAGTGGCAAAATATAGGGTAAAATGAAAAACCATGAAATGTTAACATCTGTTAAGATGCCAACAATTAAGAAGATTTTATTTTGACATGAATTTGATATTTAAAAAATGATCCTTAAATGGATATAAAAATCTGCCCATCATTGACCCAATTCCAGAATGAAGGATCAGCTTCAGTTCCTGAAGAGGAAATCATAGGAAAATGCAGGCATCTTTAGCCCTCCACCCCAACTCTGAGCATCATGCTGTATTCTGAGTGCCATCCCTACCACCCGAGAACCTGAAACCAGCACAAGCTGGAGAGACAGACACGCCAGAGGCCAGAAGTCTTGTCCCACAGGTGCCCAAGTGTTTCCACAAGGTATTCTCAAAGTCCACCCTGCCCACCCACCAAACCCTGGGGAGGATGAGTAAGCCATCACTCTCCTTGTTGGTTCTGCTGGATTCTGGGTGCCCCAACAGCCCACTTTTGATGTGCACATACAATTGACCATCTCTGCCCCGGTAGCCTTGGGGCAGGTGTGGCCCCATTGGGGGAAGGAAGCCCTTTGTCTTCTGCCTTCGTGGGATTTGTGCCTGCTGGTGTTAGAGGATGGTTGGAGTCCTGGTCCCTAAGATTCTGTGGACTGTGGCTGGGGATAGAGGTCCAAAGTGAGCCCAGCCTTCCTGTCATCCCTCCTAAGGGACGAGACCAGTGAATGAAGCCATCAGGTCTTATGAAACCTGACCTGAAACCACCTGAATTCCATCAAGCATCTCCAGTGATACCACATGGAGAAGAAGAATCACTAAAGTGAACTTCTGTATTCCAAGGAGACTGATGGGGAAGATGGGTAATTGTATATAGCCAATGTTACAAATAATAAAAATGTATAAAACAGACTTGCAATTACTATAATAGCTGGTGAATTTTTCCATTATACATTTGTTCTCCTGAAACATTGACATATGGAAGAAGACTGAGGACCAAGGTCCTGTATAGTTTAATATATATATATATATAGATAACACATGCAGATATATATTAATTACTTAGAACATTTCAATAAGTTTGCACAGGAGAAAACATTTCCCAGTGATCTTCTCAGAGAAGTTCGAATGGGGGGGTCATACAGCAGGAGTTAATTTTTATTTTGAATTCCCACACTTTTTGCAGCATATTCCTTTGTCTTCCAGTCCATATTCTTTGAAGACACCCTAGGTGTCTCTGATCAGTCTCTTGGTTTCATTAACTGCTAGATACCTTCATAGAAATTTCTCTAGTAAGGGGTCTCTTTCCTCTCAGTTATGTGAAAGTTATCTGAGCATGTTCTCTGATCAGATAATCTGTCAGATAGTGTTGGTTTGATTTTGCTTTTGCTTATATGGATTATTTTGTGATTTTTATCCCATTCTCTTCCTCAGGGTGTAAATCATTTTGGTACAATGGTGAAAAAGTATGCATTTCTAGATAAACATTATATTTATTAGACCACTCAATAAGTCTGATAGTCAGCAAATAATCATTTTAATGGTACCATGCAAGAAAATTGAAATGACTCAACTAGAACTTCCAGCTATCAATAATGTAACAATATGAATTGCCTTAAAATTTGTTTGTGATTTACAAACAAATAAGTGTATGTCAGTGATGTTGGTAAATGTGGAATTTTGCTGTATTTGGGAAATTCAGTTTTTACAAATTCATTCTAAGCAAATTGCTAGTAAACAATGTGCTGTTTTGAGTAATTGTGATGAAGCTAACATTGTAGAGGAGACAATTTTGTAAATGCAAAGATGAATCACATGTCCCTATAGAATCCAGTGTTTAGAAGTCAAGGCTCACTTATTCTTAGAATTACATTCATTCATTCACCTTCTGCAAAAATTTGAAGTAAATTAACAAAAAGCTAGCAATGTGCATGAATTCATTACTGTTTTCACAAAAGTTTCATGTGCTTTCCTAACACCTCTTGTGCAAGGAACCTCATTTATGGTTGTAATTCCATTCTACTTAAGCATAGTTGAAAATGATATTTTTTCCTTCTGTCCATTTCCCCCTGAAAACTTGTTTAAACACACACACACAAACCATCTTTTAGATTTAAGAGGAGTAGATCAAAGCAAGGAGCCCTTCCAAAGGGCCAGTTCTGTCTCACATTGAGCACTTGGGCCTGGGGATAATTACTGAAATTCTCTGTGTTACTACATCTGACATGGAAGGAAAAAGATGAGTCATTGATTTTAAAATTCCTAGTTGCCAAGTGAAAATGCCTACCTTAAAAGTTACATATTGGGTGATTTCATTTATATAACACTCTTGAAATGATTTGAGATGGAAACAAATCAGTGTTGCCAGGGGTTAGGAATGATGAAGATGGGGTGTGGATCTGGGGAAAGTGGTTAAGAGGTAAGGACTGAATAGTTCTATACCTTAATAATAGTGTTTAGATAAACTGACACCTGTGAAAAAATGGAAAAGAACAAAGAACTATGCACACAATTTTGTCATTTCTATTTCCTGGCTTTGATATTGTTGTGTAGTCATGTCAGAAGCTTCTATTAGTGGAAATGGGTAAA
>JAQZBX010071433.1:0-15238 GCA_029593785.1 Cabassous unicinctus | reverse complement strand
AGATGAAGCCATTACAACAGCTGAATACAATCAATAGGAAAATGAAATAACAATGATAAGTTTAAATGTAAAATATAAAATACATAAAAATTTTAAAAATTAAATTAAATTAAAAGATTGGGATATTAAAAAAATGAAAAATACAATTTTTTTTTTTTTTTTACCTTTTGCCTTTAATCACTGCAATATCCGGTGTCCATTCTGCAACTTGGCACCCTTCCCCTCCCATTCCCCAGTGTCTCACAATTTTTCATTTTGTTTTCAAAGACGTTTTAGGTCCCAGCAAAGTCACACACAAAATGCAAGAGACTCTCATATACCTAACATCCTCCCCACTTCCTCCCCTCTATATTAATACCTTTTTATATGTAGATGGTAGCATTGTTATAACTGATATATAAATAGTGAAACATAGCTACAAAACATTGTCGATGGTTCACATCATGGTTCACATGTTAGACTGTACAATTTTATAAATTTTGATGATATTTACCATGCCCTATGTCCATCACTGTATGGTAATGAAGAACATATCCACTGATCACTAAATACCACTGCTTGATCTAGTCTATTTCTCCCACTCCACTACCATGGGATCCACTATGACCCCCTGCCTGAACTCCTTGGATGATAAGATTCACACTTACATGCAACAAGAGGTCTTGACACACTGGTTTGTCTTCCCCTATAAGGAACTACCCCTGCAATTCAGAGACTCCACCTATCTATTTCTGAACAAATCAGTCCTCCCAAAGATGGGAGTCCAACACCTTCCCACTCATTATGTGGGTCTCAACCCACTGATATGACACATTATGACAGAATGAACACTCTCACACTCCCTAGAAGCCTTCTCCAGGTGATCCCTGTCCCAAATGCCCCCCCAAAAAGCACCCAAACAAGTGACCCTTCCTTGTCATGTTGCCATAAGAGAATTCCCAGCTTTGTATTTTCAATTTCATATCCAGAAATCCCCAGTGTTTACCTGGTTCTGCTCCCAACCCTCCCCCCAGTATCCTGGATCTTCTAACCCACCCTTCATAATCTACCCACCTGTCAACCCTGTACCACCCAACCCAATAATATCATTACCCTTCTTTTCTATCCCTTCAATACTCAACTACACACTATCACTTTACCATAGACTATGTCTGTGTGGGTGATGGCTCACAAACTTCTCTTCTCTTTCTATTTCTTCTAAGCATATCTTACAGACAATAGCTCTCTGAGACTGCTCAATTTCCTTAATTCATATCAGTGAGGTCATGTACTGTTCATCCTGCAAAGCCTGACTTGCTTCACTCAACATAAGGTCTTAAGATTCATCCATGCTATCCCATATGTTATTATTTTATTCCTTCTTACAGCTGAGTAATATTCCATTGTATGTATATACCACCTTTTATTTAACCAGTCATCTGTTGATGGACACCTTGGTTGATTCCAAATTTTGACAATAGTGAACAATGCCCTATGCACATTGGTGTGCATATACCTGTTTGCGTCTTTGCTTTCAATTCTTCAGGGTATATACCCAGCAGTGGAATCTCTGGATCCTATGGAAGCTCTGTAGTTAGTTTTTTGAGGAACTGTGAAACTGTCCTCTATTGTGGCTGGACCATTCTACAATCCCACCAGCAGTGGATGAGTGTTCCTATTCCTCCACATCCTCTCCAACACTTATAGTCTGCTGTTTTTTTAATAACCACCATTCTAATGGGTGTAAGATGCTATCTCATTGTAGTTTTGAATTGCATTTCCCTAATAGCTACTGATGTAGAGCATCATTTCATGTGCTTTAAAGCCATTTATATTTCTTCCATGGAGAAGTGTCATTTCAGGTCACTTGCCCATTTTTAAGATGGGTTGTTTGTCTTTTTATTTTTGAGGTGTAGGATTTCTTTATTTATGCAGGATATTAGACTCCTATCAGATATATGGTTGCCAAATATTTTCTCCCATTGGGTAGGCTGTCTTTTTTATTTCTTGATAATGTCCTTTGAGGTGCAGAAGTTTTTTATTTTGGGGAGATTCCATTTATCTATTTTTTACTTTTGCTGCTCATGCTTTGGGTGTGAAGTTCATGAAATCATTTCCTATTACAAGGTCCCGTGTATGCTTCCCTAAATTATTTTCCAGGTCTTTATGGTCTTGGCACTTATATTTAAATCTTTGATCAATCTTGAGTTGATTTTTGTATAAGGTGTGAGATGGGGTTCCTCTCTCATATTTTGGATATGGATATCCAGTTCTCCAAGCACCATTTGTTGAAGAGGCCCTTCTCTCCCATGTGAGTGGTCTTGGTGTCCTTGTTGTATATCGGGTGACTGTATATGTAAGGATCTATATCAGAACTCAGATTTTGTTTCCATTGGTAAGTATGTCTATCCTTGTGCCAATACCATGCTGTTTTGACCACTGTAACTTTATAATATGTTTTAAAGTCAGGTAGTGTGATATCTCCAACTTCATTTTTCTTTTTCAATGTCTTTGGTGATTCAGGGCCTCTTACCCTCCAAAATAAATTTTGTAGTTAGTTTTTCCAATTCATTAAAAAAATACAGTGTTGATTTTTATTGGGATTTCATTAAAGCTGTACATTAGTTTGGGTAGGATAGACATGTTGATGATGTTTAGTCTTCCTATCCATGAACAGAGAACATTCTTCCATTTATTTAAGTCTTCCTTGATTTCCTTTAACAGTGTTGTGAAGTTTTCTCTATATAAGCCCTTCACATTTTTAGTTAAATTTATTCCTAGGTATTTGATTCTATTACTTACTATTATTAATGGTATTTTTTTTCTTGATTTCCTCCTCAGATTCCTTGTTAATTTTGTACAGAAATGCTACTGATTTTTGAGCATTGATCTTATAGCCTGTGACTTTACTGAACTCATTTATTAGTTCTAGAAGCTTTGTTGTACATTTCTCAAGACTTTCAATGAATAGGATCATGTTGTCTGCAAATAGTGAAATTTTTACTTCTTCCTTTCTGACTTGGATGCTTTTATATTTTTTCTTCCCTCAGTGATCAAGCAAGTACTTCTAAGACAATGTAAAATAGGAGTGGTGATAGTGGGCATTGTTGTCTTGTTCCTGATCTTAGAGGGAAAGCTTTTAGGAATTCACCATTAAAGTTGGATTTAGCTGTGGGTTTTTCATATATATCCTTTATCATGTTCAGAAAGTTTCTTTCTATTCCTATCTTTTGCAGGGTTTTTATCAGAAAAGAGTTCTATATTTTGTCTAATGTTTTTTCTGCATGTAAAGAGAGGATCTGTGATTTTTTTTGCTTTCAATCTGTTTATGTGGTGTGTTACATTGATTGATTTTCTTATGTTGAACCATCCTTGCATACCCAGGATGAAACACACGTGGTCGTGGTGTATAACTCATTTGATATGTTGTTGAATGTGATTAGCAAGTATTTTGTTGAGGATTTTAGCATCTAGGTTCATTAGAGAGATTGGACTGTAATTTTCCTTTCTTGTGGCATCTTTGTTTGGCTTTGGTATTAGGGTAATTTTGTCATCATAGAATGAGTTGGGCAATGTTCCTTCCACTTCTATTATTTGGAAGAGCTCAAGCAGGATTGGTGTTATTTCTTTCCACAATGTTTGGTAGTATTCACCTATGAATCTGTCTGGTCCTGGGCTCTTCTAGTTGGGAGGTTTTTCATGACTGAATCTATCTCTTAACTTGTAATTGGGCTGTTGAGTTCATCAATTTCTTCTTTCTTTGATGTAGGCTGCTTGTGAGTTTCAAGGAATTTGTCCATTTCCTCTAAATTATTATTCTTTTTGGCATATAATTTTTAAAAATATACTCTTTGGATACTCTATTTCTTTGGGGTCAGTGGTGATATCCCCTTCCTCATTTCTTATTTTGTGTGTTTGCATCTGCTATCTCTTTTTCTCTGTTAGTCTGTCTAATGGTTTGTCAATTTTATTGATCCTCTCAAAGAACCAACTTCTGGTTTTGTTTATTTTTTCTAGTGCTTTCTTATTTTCTATTTCATTTAGATCTGCTCTAATCTTTGTTTTTTTCCATCTTTCTACTTCCTTTGGGATTACTTTGTTCTTTTTCCAATTCCTCGTGGTGTGCAGTTAGGTCTTCAATTTTTGCTCTTTCTTCTTTTTGATATATACATTTATGGATATGAATTTCCCTCTCAGTACAGCTTCAGCTGCATTCCATAGGTTTTGATATGCTGTGTTGTCATTTTAATTAGTTTCAAGGCAGTTAATGATTTCTTTTGAAATTTCCTTCTTGACCCACTGTTTGTCTAAGAGTGTGTTCTTTAACTTCCATATCTTTGTGCCTAATCTGGTATTCTGGACCTTAGTGATTTCCAATTTCATTCCAATGTGGTCAGAGAAATTATTTTGTATAATCTAAATCTTTCTGAATTGATTGAGAGTTGCTGTTTGGCCTAGCATGTGGTCTATCTTGGAGTATGAGCCATGTGCACTTGCAAAGAATGTATATCCCACCGTATTGGGGTGTAGCGTTCTCTATATATCTATTAAGTCCAGACCCTCTAATGTATTATTCAGAGTCTTTGATTTTTTTATTGATTCTTTGTTGAGATGTTCTGTCTACTGGTGATAATGATATATTAAATTCCCCTACTGTAATTGTAGAGGCATTATGACTCCAATTAATCTTTCCAGTGTTTGCCTCATGTATTTTGAGGTCTGCTGATTAGGTGCATAAATTTTACGATTGTTCTTCTTGAAAGATTACTCCTTTTACTAATATATAGTGACCATCTTTGTCTCTTACAATAGTTTTGCATTTAAAGTCTATTTTGTCCGGTATTAGTATAGCGACTTCTGCCCTTTTTTGACTGTTGTTTGTTTGTAAAAATGTTTTCCAACCATTCCCTTTCAGCCTCATTGAATCCCTGGGAAGAAGCTGGGTTTCTTGTAGACAACATATAGATGGGTCATATTTCCTTATACATTATGCCAATCTGTGTCTCTTGACTGGTGAGTTTTCTCCTTTAACTTTCATTGTTATTACTGTCCAGGAACTTCTTACATTAGCCATATTGTCTTTCGGTTTATGTATGTGATAATGTTTTTATTTCTCTTTTTGTCATTTTAGTTGTTCTTACACTTTCCTCCAATTCTCTCTCTTCTCTTTTTTGCCTTCAACTTGTGGAACTTCCTTTAGTATTTCTTGAAGGGCAGGTTTCTTATTGGTATACTCTCTTAATTTCTGTTTATCTGTGAATATTTTAAACTCTCCATCATTTTTGAGTGCCATCTTTGCTGCGTAGAGAATTCATGGCTGGAAGTTTTTTTCTTTTAGTACCTTGACTATGTCATACCACTATCTTCTTTCTTCCATGGTTTCAGATGGGAAATTGGTACTTAATCATATTGAGCTTCCCTTGTATGTGATGGTTCTCTTTTCTCTTGCTGCCTTGAGTATCTTCTCTTTGTCTGAGCATTGGACATTTTGACAAGTATATGTCTTGTTAGGATTTACACTGTTTGGGGTGTGCTGTGCTTCCTGGACATGTACCTTTATCTCCCTCAATATGGTTAAGAAATTTTCAGCCATTATTTCCTTCAATACCCCTTCTGTTCCGTTTCCCTTCTCATCTCCCTCTGGGATGCCTATAATGTATATGTTTGTGGATTATGTGTTGTCGGTTAAATCCCTAAATCCCTCCTGAAAGTTTTCTTTTTTTTAATCTAGCTGTTCTACTATCTGTTTGATTTCAGATGTACCATCTTCCACATCACCAATATTTTTTCTGCCTGTTCAAATCTGCTGTTATGTGATTCCAGTGTCTTTTTTATTTCTTGGATTGTGCTATTCATCACCATCATATCCATTATATTTTTGTGTTTGTGTACAGTTTCCTCAGCATTTTCTCCCAGTGTCTTCTTAATATCCATATTCTCTTCCTTCACTTCATTAAGTTGGTCCAGGAAAAAAGCTTTGATTTGTTGTTCGGTGTCCTTCATCTCTTCCTGGTTTTTGGTTTATTCATTGGACTGGTCCATGTCTCCCTGTTTCTTAGTATGGTTTGTAATTTTTTGTTGTCTTCTGGTCATTATTTATCTTCATGGGTTTATTCAGTTGATTAACTTCTTTCTCTGCTCTAGAGTTTTGTTTAGCTGCAGGTTTTGCATGTGTTGTTAAGTTTTCTTTTTGACACTTTGTTCTTCTTGTTCTATTTCCTTACTGTTTTTCATGTTCTCTTGAAGGAAAAAGATTAGGGCCAGAGAAATTAAAAGAAGAAAAGAAAAAGGATAATAGTAATAATAATAAAAGTTAGAAGAGGGGCCATATAAGTCTTAGTAAAATGCATATTTAACTCATGTATGCAGTGTAGAGTAATAGGAATAGAAAAGTGAAGTACCTACAATGAAATGGGAAACCAACTAGAGAAAAATATATAGAATGATTTAAAAGGCCAGAATGTTGAGAAGAGAGAGAAAGAGAAAAGAAAGGACAGAAAGAAAAATTTTAATTGAAAAAGAACAAAAAATGATATACAAGATAGAAATCAAAACCATTAAAGTCAAGGACTAATAAAAAAGGTGGAATGTAAGAACCACAACAGAAAGCAGAAGATAGAAAATGATGGAAGGAAAATAGATAGCATTGGTAGACAAAGTCAATATACACAGAAAACAGGAAATCAAGGAAGAAGAAGCACAGCAAAGAAGAAACAAGCCAGGAGCACCTAATTTAAAAAGGGGGCAAGGAAAGAAGAAAGAAAAACAATATACAAAACAAAACAACAACAACAAAAAAACCAAACAAATACACAAGCAAGCAATCAAACAAAGCTAAACAAGAACAGCATTCCTTCTTGGGCCCTTGTGGAGCATATCAGGCTGCCTGTGTTCATCAATCAACTACCCCGCAGCCTTCTCTCTGCAGGTTTTGAGGCAGGTTTTAGATATTAAACTAAATTAAAAATTTTTAAGGTTTATTTTTTTTTTTTGTAAAATAAGGGACCCAAAAGAAGCTAGTACAAAAATAATGTCTATGTTTCCCCTGTCCTATGGTATCAGCTGAATGTTAGATATCCCTGTGGTTCACTACTCTTAAAGGAGCTGGGAATCAAACTATGGATTTCATATATTCAAGACAGAAATTCCTCCAGATGTACCTTTCTAATTGGGTCAGTTATCTCTTCAGAAAGCTATTCAGTCACTTTCCTCCAGGCAGGTTTTACTCTCCTAGGGCAGCAGGATTCAGCAGGCTGTATGAGCAGATACCCCTCCCCTCTCCTGGTCAGGTTGAGTTCCCTTTTGAAATTCAAATGGGACCCTGATGACTGAGTATATCACACCAAAATGATTTCAGGCCTCTTCGAGACCATCCCCTCCTCCCAGGGAACCCTAAATAGGCTCTTGAAAACTTATTAAGATCTTTCCACTGCCTGAATCCCTTAGGGGAGCTGAAATTCTGATAGTTTTCAGTGCAGAACTATTGAATTGGCTGACTCCACCCTCTCTCAAGCCAAGCCTCTGTATCCCAGGGTGGTTAGGTAAATCAGGCTTCCTCACCTGCTTTGCTTCTCCCCTCAGCCTGGTGCCTCTTCAAGCTGGCTGGTGTGCTCCCCAAAGCTCTAAGGGGGTCCAGGCAAACAAACCCACAGAAAGGAATCCCCTCTCCACCCTTTCCCAGAACCCTCTCACTCTTGGAAATTGCTCCCTCTAGCTGGGTGGCCAGGGGTGTTTGGGCTCACTCTTCCCCCCTGCCCAAGGGTGGGGCTTAGCTGTCGGTGTTATCCAGGAATGGGGCTAAAACTCATGGTTTTATCTTGAGCAACCTATCTCCCTGTCCAGCTCCCTGCAGATCGATGCCCCAAATGCTCCTGCTCCGTGGGCTCCCAGAACAGCTCACTTGGACAGGATCCTGTCCCCAATCAGCTGTCTTTTGTGAGAGAGGTGATGAGTATCCACTTAAACCAATGCCATCTTGCCTACTCCAAGGCACTTTTTTTATATAATTATTTTTTTATTTTAGGGGACAACACAAACGCAGTCCCCCACTATCACAAATTATGCAGTCAAGTTTCCCACATTTGGGGAAATCACAGGGGTCAGCACATGCGGAGTGCAATGGATAAACCTCGCCCTGGGAAAACCACCTTCATGATCATGGTATCTCCCCTGCCAGGTAACTATCCAAGCCACTTCTTATTTCACTCATTTTGACCTTTGTTTTTTTCCAGTCATATTTTACTTTCACCACTCTTGAGGCTTTTAGTTACTTTTGCTGATATAATCTTCATTTCTAAACTATCTCCCCAGCCACTCTCTCCCTTTCTTTTTCTTTTCAGACTTTAGCACACACTTTAGTAGTTCCTGCAAGTCTGGTCCCTTTGTTATTAACTCACTCAGTTTCTATTTTTCTGTGAATATTCTAAACTCACCCTCATTTTTGAAAGACAATCATGTTGGGTATAAGTTTCTTGGCTGGAAGTGTTTCTCTTGCAATATCATAAATATATCATATCACTGTCTTCTTGCCTGTATGGTTTCTGATGAGAAATCAGCACTTAATCTAATTGGGTATCTCTTGCTGCTTTGGCATTTGACATTCTCTTTAGTATGTGTCTCAGATTTGGTCTATTTGGATTTATTCAGATGGGAGTACATTGTGCTTCTTGGACATGTATATCCTTGTCCTTCAATAGAGTTGAGAAATTTTCTAACATTATTTTTTCAGATAGTCCTGCCATTTTCCCTTCTCTTCTCCTTCTGAGATACCCATGACACATATGTTTGTACATCTCTTGCTGTCATTTATTGCCCTGAGAACCTGCTCAATTTTTTCCATTCTTTTCTTCATCTGCTTTTTCATATGTTCAATTTGAGAGGCCATGTTTTCAAGCACAACAATCCTTTCTTCTGCCTCCTCAAATCTGCTGATATATGACTCCAGCTGCTCCCGAGGCAGCTTGTGCATCCAGTGGAGAATGGGCACCAGCCTCTGTGGCATGGAGTGCTCTACTTATGAATCTTCTCTACAGATGGGAAGTCTCCTGCATCCATTCTTTCAAGGATGTTGCAGGATGCCCTCAAACAGGTCTTTTAGATAGCTCAGGGTGATTACAAACTTCCCCGTAGCACCAGCTGACTCTAGGAACCCCTTACTTTGCCACCATCTTACTGGTTGTCTCCTGTTCTTTCTGATTTTTAAGTCTGCTGGTTTGTTTATTATGGAGCTCTTGTACTTGTGGCTTTACTTTGTCCTTCCTAGATGAATAATGAGAATTTGCAAATATTCATATTTTTCAGTCAGTTTATTTCATCATTTTGTTTCCAGATTTCCTATAGGCTCCTGGTTATGTTACATAAATGAATTTAAAAACATGCCAGTTTATTTAGGCCAGTAGTTTATTAAGGAAATTGAGAAGAGAAGAGAAGAGAAGAGAAGAGAAGAGAAGAGAAGAGAAGAGAAGAGAAGAGAAGAGAAGAGAAAACTGGAGAAAATAACAGATTACAGTTCCCCAGGTATACTTGCATGCTGATCCAGGTAAAGAGAAGATAAAAGGGATGATTTAACTTCTGTGTTTGCTTTTTAAACCATCAATTATTCCTCCCACTTGTTAATGTTCAGTGGAGGAGTACCAGTTGTTTGCTGTTTTGATTGATCACCCCACCAGTCAATTCCCCCAGGGGGGCCCAAAGACAAAGCCCATTGATAATATCCAGAGCTTTTCCATGATCCAAGATGATCTCATTCCAAATAGGGACTTCTCACAAAGTTGTTCCAGGGAGGGTTCCAAACACGTTCCATGGCCATGCCTTTCACAGCTGTGGGTTTTTGCCAGGTCCCAGATTTATCTTTTCATTCCCTACACTAGACTTCCTCAAGTCCCCCCTCAGAGGGTTTACACCATTATTCTTAAAAGATATTGAAGAATGAAGGTCATTCTTCTGTAATTACTTCTTTGCTGGTTAGGGGCCGTAGGCCCTACCTGACAAGGTGTAAAACCCTCTTGCTGTTCTACTGCAGTTGGGGGAAGATGAATCTGGCACTGTTGGTGAATCTGGATAAACTCCCCATTTGGCTAAGAAGGTGCTGATTCTGGAAGAAATAAATTTAATTATAATTTTGAAGGTAAATATTCCCCCTAAAAGGATACTGGAGCAGAAGAGTAGAAAATGCCTGGTGCCTGCAAAGGCTGCGTCTTTACAAAGTTAGTAGGCATTTTGCAGGTTTTGAATGCTGTTTAGGACTACTTCAGAGTGATTTACATAGAGAGAGCATTCCTCTTTAAGGAACAAACAAGTTCTTCCTTGTGCTGCGCTGCTGTTAGCTGGTTAAGTGATCTGCTATTCTGCAGCACCAGAGCAGCAAGAAAGTCCATTTGCTGTCTTAGAGCTCCTAAGTCATGGCTAGTTTCCTCTATGCTGTTAGTTACCTCTATGGAGTGATTATAATAGATACTGTTGTTTGGTATAAATTGACAATCCCAATTTTTCATGGTGGTGGTTATGCCCAAGACTGCTAAGAGGGGCATGAGAAGAGACATTGCCGTTTTAGTTATTGTATAGGAAGAAACTACAGGAAATGAAAACAGACAAGGTTTCTTAAGGGGTATCTCACTTGCCCTCTCCCTATCAATAGACATTTGGGCTAGAGTTAGAAGGAACAGCTAGATTTGACACAGACACTACTTAGCTTTGTGTGTTGCAGAGGTATTTCAGGCCATCCAATGACTGGCACTCGTACATCTCATCAGGTGTTTCTGGTGAACTGGAACTTCCTTGGTCATGATAAGTATACCCAGCTGGCAATTCCTTTAACTGTAACAGATGTGGGACCGATCAGACCCACAGAGTAAAGTCCTTTCCATTTTAGCTCTAATTGAGAGTGAGGCCTGTTCTCCTGCCAGGCTTTGATCATAACCTGATTTCCAGGTCCTGGGGTAGGAATATTTGCCCATAGCCTTTACAGTATGGAATGTGAGTCTGCTAGTCCTCCCCAGGGTATGAAAGGGACAGGTTCTGGAATAAGGGCTAGGAGGGAGAACTTGGTTATGTTCATTAACTACTTAGAAAATGAAGTTTATCAAGTATATTATTCAGGGTTCTCTCAGGAAACAGAATCAACAGGAGATATCTGTCAATAATATGAGATTTTATAAGAGTCTCTCATGCAACCGTGGGGATGCACAAGTCCAGGTTCTGCAGGCAGGATGCAAATCAGGGGCTCCAATGAAAGTCCTTGATGAGTTTCTGGGAGAAGTTGGCTGTCCAAAGATGAGTTGGGAAATTCTCTCTGAATTTTGAAATCACTTCCTCTTTTAAGGCATTCAACTGATTGGATTAAAGCATCACCCATTGCTGATGCAATTTCCCTGCTTGATGCAGATGTAATCAGCCATCCCTGCAGTAAACTCACTGGTGATTGACGTCCATAAATGCTCTTGTATTACAATTAGCTCATTGCTTACTGGGCCAAACACCTGGACACAATTACCTGGCTGAGTTGGCATATTAGCCTTACCATCACGGTCCACCACTTGTCAACTCAGCAACAATACACATTACCCTAAACCATACTTGGTCTCTAAGTAAAAACAATAACAGACAAGCATACATATATATTTCCACCTAACAATGTTCAACTCCCCTGTGTACAACTGGATACACATTAATTCCCAACAGAATAGGGTGCAAGTCCTTGGGTAATATTCACTCTTAAACTTGACATCCTTAAATATTATGACATGGAATTAATACAACTTTTTGTATTATAGGGGGAAAGGTTGGGGAAGAAAACAAGAAATTCATTTTGTGTACATATACAATCATACTCATAACAAAACAAGGCAGAAGAGTTCATGACTATTAGAGTCCTCGTTTCTGTAACTGGTCACATGTTCGAAGTTCATATTTATCACTACCTTCTTCCACTACCCATTCCATGTTCCTGTTACTTTCAGCAAGCACATCAGCTGGCCGTGATTCTTTGCCTGGTGGTGTGGCCCAAACTTTCATTCCCAAATATTCTGGGCCATTGTTAGTCTTGCTTGAATTGGTTTATTGCAATTTTCCATTGACTTTAATCATAGGGCATGGCAGTACTAGGAGATGCCCTAGAGGATCTCCTGCATTCCAGGCAAACTCTTCTTTACCCCCATTATGTAGATGTATGTAGTCCTGTTTCCCCTTGATAGACAGGATCAATCACCCCAGGCAGTACAGTAATTCCCTTCTTTGCCTGTTGATTCACAGGTAAGAGGAGCCCAAAGTGGCCAGGTGGCAGACTTAACTTCCAGTTCAATGGAATCATTGTTATGTTTCCTGGTGGCAACACTCCTCCTTTTGGGACTAAAACCTGTAGACCAGCAGAGCTTAAGGTTGCAAGAATAGGAAGCAAAAATTTCCCTGATGGGTCATTTGGGGTAATAGTGAGTGGTGCCACTCCCATTTCCACCCCTTGATTCCTTGACCCATGAATCCTGGTTATGGGAGAAACAGCACCATAGAGATGATGCTGATTTAGAGCATACACAGCCTCCTGGAGAACATTGCCCCAGCCCTGCAAGGTATTGCCATTTAGTTGGCACTCTAATTGAGTCTTCAAAAGGCCCTTCCACCGTTCTATTGATCCAGCTGCTTCAGGGTGATAGGGAACAAGGTAAGACCAATGAATTCCATGGGCATGTGCCCATTCCCACACATCATTTGCTGTGAAATGGGTTCCTTGATCAGAAGCAATGTTGTGTGAAACACCATGGTGGTAGATAAGACATTCGGTAAGTCCATGGATGGTAGTTTTGGAAGAAGTATTGAGTGCTGGAAATGCAAACCCATATCCAGAGTATGAGTCTATTCCAGTTAGAACAAATCACTGCCCCTTCCATGGTGGAAGTGGCCCAATGTAGTCCACCTGCCACCAGGTAGCAGGCCGGTCACCTCGAGGAATGGTGCCATATTGGGGCTGAATGTGGGTCTCTGCTGCTGGCAGTTTGGGCATTCAGCAGTGGCTGTACCCAGGTCAGCCTTCATGAGGGGAAGCCCATGTTGCTGAAGCCATGCATAACCTCCATCCCTACCTCCATGGACACTTTGTTCATGAGCCCATTGGGCAATGACAAGAGTGCCTGGAGCATTAGCCACAGAGCAGGTCATTTTAACCACTTGATTTTTAAATTCTTCCTATTTGAAATCACCCTCTGATGAGCATTCACTTGGGACACAAATATGTTCATGTTTTTGGCCCACTCAGAAATGTCTATCCACATACCTCTTTCTGAGACCACCTTGTCACCATTTTCCAATAGTGTTCCTTCCAAGTCCCTGCCCTTTCATGATTATTCAATTTGTAACAGGTGAACACCAAATTTGAGTTCCTAGACACAAGCAGACTGACAAAGTTAAACACATATTTAAAAGTTAAACACATGCCGCCAGGCCCCATGCGTGGGTGAGCTACCAGGCTCTGCAAGCCATGCAGCAAGATGATGACATAGCAGAAGAGTGACATAAGGGATAGCCAAGACAAGATGCACCAGAAAAACAAAGGACTAAGGTGGCACAAGTGGTAGGACGCCTCTCTCCCACATCAGAGATTCTGAGGATTGAAGCCCAGTAAAGACAGGAAGAGAAGGATGAGAAGAGAGGACAGGAAATGGACACAGAGTTGCCCAGGGAATGGACACAGAAACAGCAAAAATAGGGGGGTGGAGGGAAGGGGGGCAGGTGAGGGGTAAAAATGGATAAAAGTAAATAAATAAAAACTAAATAAATCCTTAAAAAATGTATAGGGGAGGAAGATACAGACTATAGTTAGTAGTAATACTTTGATGATGCTCTTTCATGATTTGTTAACAAATGTTTCACAACAATGCAGGGTGTTTGTGGGGGTGTGATGTGTGGGAGCCCTGTATGATGTTATGCATGTTTGTTTTGTAAGATCACGATGTTTACTTAACACATAGTTTATTTATGTTCATGTATGAATGATATAATTCAATAAATTGTTTTTAAAAAAGTTAAACACAAAGATAAGCACAGATTATACAGAAGAGAGAACATTATACCCTTTGGATTTTCTAAGAAATTTTTAATATTAATTGATGGCATATGAGGGGCCTAGATCTTGATCCTCATTCACTCCCCTTATTAGGAACAACTGAGTTTGAGGAGGCTGTTTTTAAAAGGGAGTTAATGGAATTTTGAGGTACATTTTCTCATCTCTTTAAGGAGACATGACCACGTGGTTTCTGACCCTCAGATCTGCCTGTCCTCTTCTTTTCTCTTACATTAAGTTCATCTGGAATTCACGGTCCCATACACAGGCTACTCTCAGCTCTACTGTGGCTACATAGACTAGACAAATTTCCCTGATCCCTGAGAAGACACCCCTTTGGGAAATCTGCTCGTAAGCTAGAGACCATGCTCATTATTCTAGAAAGAATGAAGAATCACTTTTATTAACCAAGCAACAAAAACTATTTTAACCAAGCAATTAAAACAATTTTATTAGTTAGCTGATTTGGTGTCCCAGAGTCCAATTCTGACTAAAACTTTCACCCCTCCAAACCCTACCTCCAAAATAGATGCCAACCACTTGAGGGATGCATAAGTTTTTGAGAGGTTTGGAACTGCTGCTCTGGTCTTAACATTCTGAGGATCAGAGTCCTGTCCACAGGCATCCCCATGGCTAAAGTAGGTCTTGGGAGTTGCCTGAATCTGGAATTCAGACCAAAGTCCCCAAGCCAGGTTTATTGCAGATGTTGGCAGCATTCACTTGCTAAGCAAAGCCCCCAGAGCATGAGATTCTTAGGTCTTCAGAAAATGACAAAACCCAGAGTTTAGACAAAGCCCCCACGCCAGGTTTGTGGGAGCCATTGGGAGCAGTTACCCACCAAAGGAAGGCCTAAGAATACGTGATTCTTCCTAGGTAAAGGGGCTTGAAACCTCTTTTTTCTACATAATCTTACAGAGGTCTTAAGAAGCAGTCTTATTTTATGGCTTTATCTTGGAGTTCCACAGGTAAACCAGACATCAAAAAGTCAATTAAGAGATTAGGGATCAATTGTTTTAGCTATCAGGCCTGAGGGACCTAAGGCAATAACTAAATATCCATCACCTCTATTGAATTCATCAGAATTTTGGTTTGGGGATAAATTGCCACCCCAATATATATGTGGGCAATAAAATACACAGAATTATAGGTGATGTTATATTACCTGGGATAGAAGCTGTGGAACCATAATTTTGTAGAAGAACCTACATA
>JAQZBX010071432.1:0-15236 GCA_029593785.1 Cabassous unicinctus | reverse complement strand
ACAACCTGGTTTACCTGAAGGTGGATGAAATTGCCCAACCTACCAGCCTGTGAAATAGTGGTCAGTAGCAGGTAAACATTTACAGTTTAAAGGGGTACCCTGAAGTGGTCTTGTGCAGATCATCTTTCTTCATCATTATTTCCTTCTTTTCCAAAAGGTTTTCTGTCTCTGGAATTTATGCCTTTAAAAAATAATCACACGAAGAAATGGGGGCAAAAGTTACTCATGATACTTTTATGTGAGCCCAAGAGACAAAACTGCTTTCTCTCTCCCCATCAATAATATAAACTTTCAAACATGCAGGGATAGTTAAAGATTCCTTCTGGGCTATTTTAAGGAGCACATTTATTAGTTCTATAGCTTCCCATAATCCTGAGGTATTTAGGAAAACTGCATTCTTTGGATTCTGAAATGCTGGCTGTTTCCCTGAGCTCCTTCTAACAAGGCAGCTTGTGCTGACAGCGCACCCTGTGAGCCAGCAGTGTTGCTGAATTGTAAGTAAATAATCTTGAAACAAATCCGTGGTTGACACACTCTCATATTATGTTTGCTGCTCCAGAGGAGGGATTTATTCTGAGGATATTGAAAAATTCCATCACGGTTTGAGGGAAGTGACAATTGGGATTGTCCATAAATTAAAGTGATTGCCGTCCGTACCGTAGATGGAAAAAACCAAAACACTGCACAGGTACTAAAGCATCAGGTGCGAAAGAGAACAGTGCTGGTTAAAAATGTATAATGTTGCTAAATAAAAACAGGTATTGTGGATATGATGTGTTTAAATTGCCAATCTGGCTACAGCCAGCTTAGTTCTTCTCCCAGGGTAAATAAACTGGGGAGCTCAAAAACTAGAGAAGAATCACTCGCTTCAACGGCATCCTGCTCTGTTTTAGCATAGATTTCATGATGGAATTTAGGTTACCATTTTTTAAGCTTTAATATTTAATTGCCAGGTCTCCCTTTTCTTATGAGAAGGGCATTAGTGTTGTTAACTTTCTAAAAACCAGTACCTTTTCTCCCATGTCCACATCCCTTTATTCCTGGCTCACATGGGAGTTGTCCTGGCTTAGTGGAATGGTGGATGTTGTTGTGAGATGACATTAACCATGAAGGAGGGACAAATAAGGAGGTGACAAAGGCATCAACCACAGGCCTTTATTTCAGCGAAAACTTCCCTGGCTAACTCCATCTGAATGGGAGCAACATATAATTACAGAAAATCAGAAAGAGCAGCACTCTGATTAAACTACAACATCCCCTTGTGCACATGATCACCTTCCACTGATAGCTTACACAACCTTTTAAATAGCAATGGTGGACATTTCTCCACGTATAAAAAGAGTTCTGCCACTATTGTGATTGGAGAAGAATGCGTTCCTCCATTTTTTTTTTTTTGCACTGATTAGAGCTGAGAAATCATCTTCTGATTCGTCTAGAGACATCTCCGATACTTAGCAGAGGGACAGTTGAGGCAACAATTACAGCGCCAAGCATGGTGCTTGGGAATTATCCTGAGTGACATTGCAATGACAGATATAGGCCATTTTATATCAGCATATACCATGCAGAACTGTGTGGGAGAGAGTGTGGTCTACAATGTGAACTATGGTCCATGTTTAGTGGCAAAGCCCCAGGATGTGTATATCCATTGCAGGTGATGTGCCACACTAATGAAAGATGTTTATGTGGGAGGTTGTGGGAGGTGTGGGAGGTGGGGAACATGGGAATCCCTGTAATTTTTGTGTTACATTTATGTAATCTAAGCATCTTTTAAAATATAAAAAAAAATAATCAATTAAAAAAATAAAATTAAATTAACCATTAAAAAAAATAAAAATAAAAAAAAAATAAAACAGAAGAGGCACGGCTCAACTGGGCCTGGGGGTCCAGACTGTCTCCTGGAGGAGACCCCACGTGAGCCCACTCTGCTGGGGTGATTGTGAGCTGGCCAGGAGAACAAGGAGAGGGACAAGCAGAAGACTTTTGGATGGAGGGAATGATATGTACAAAATGAAGAGCAAATTTCAAGGGCCACAAGTGGTCTGTTTAGTTAAGTGTGGTGAGGGGTTGGGGGAAAGGGGGTGGCAGGCCCATGGCAGCCTGCCACAGCAGTCCTGGAGTGGGGTGATTGGGTGAAGGAGTGGGCTTCCCAGTCGTAGGCCACCCAAGCCAGGCAGGTGGTAGCAGGGATAGCACAATGGGGTGACCACAGCATCCTGTGTGGGAGCTTCCTCTGGCCAGCCCCAGGCCCAGTCCACTGCAAGTCCATGAAGGGCCTCAGCAGCAGCAGAAGGGGCCGCCTCAGCTGGCCTTCAGATCTCTCCTGCCAGACTTGGCGTGTTTTCATGCCTGCTCGTTGTGTGTGCCCTAGCCAACAAGACCCTTCCCGTCCTTGAAAAAGCGAGCAAGTTCTTTGTTCCCCTTCCTTTTTAACCTACTCTGTGTTTTATTCTTTACGACAGGGAACGCTTAATATTCAGACAATCACTAAACACCCTCAGTTGTTTTGGGCCCCTCCTGGTAAGTTTTCTCCTCCCCCCACCTTTTCCTTCTCTACCCTTCCATCCCCACTTCTCCCTCCTTTTCTCCTCTCAAGCATATGGGAGAGTAGGGGGAAGAGTATTACGAGGCCCCTGTGACCACCACCCAGCTTCAACAGTTACCAACCCACAGTCAATATTGTGTCCTCCTTACCTTACCCTCATCCCCAGGCTATTTGGAAGCTAATCCCAGACATTACATCTGTAAATATTTCACTCTGTTGCAAGAAGGAAGATTTGCGCCATGTGCCACTCAATGTCCCCCTCCCCAGCCACGTTTAAAAGTATTTATTACTTTTCTGCTCATTGTCATCAGAGTGTTTGATCTCAGAAATTTACTGAAAAGGCATTTTGTCACTTTAAAAAATGTATTATACACAGACACACACACATACACAAAGTGTGTCTATAACCTGTATGTATAGTTTAAGAATAATATTAAAACAGACACCCATATACCCATGATTGAGCGTTAAAAAAGAACAGGCCCAGTAATTTTGAAGTCCCTTGTCTACGTCCTCTTCCTCATAACAGACCCCTTACTTCCCCCTGCAGTTACCCACTATCCTGAAATTTGGGCTAATCATTCCCTCCACATGTACCTTTTGTGTGTGTGTGCGTGAATTTATCATATGCAAGTTTGGACTTCTATACAATATATTATTTAGCTTTGTCTGTTTTTGAACTTTTCATATAAATAGAATCACACTGAAATATTCTTCTGTAACTTTCTTTTTCCACTTCACTATTATGTTTTTGAGATTCATCTACACTGATGCATGCCTAGCTGTAGACCTTTCACTTTCACTGCATTATAGTGTGTCATGATATGAATCTACCTCAATTTATTTATGTACTCTAATGTTGATAGATATTTGGGTTGTTTATATTGTCTGCCTCCCAAAAATGCTAAGAATACTATTGTGCTGATCTTCAGTGCATATGTGCAAAAATTTCTGCAAGAGCAGGGTTGCTTGTGTACCCATATTCATCTTTACTGGATAATGCAAATTTGTTTCCTAAAGTAGGATATCATTTTCCATTCCCGTATAGCGCTATGTAACAGTTCCCACCATACTTGGTCTTGTCTGACTTAACTTATGTTTGTTTTTTTCTTTGTTTTTCTTTTCTTCTCTTCTTTATTTTTTTTTATCTTTGTTGAATTTTTTTCTTTGACTTTTTAACTTTTGCCTTTTGGTAGGTTTAATATTTTTTTTCCTGATTAATAGTGAGTGGAGGCATCTTTTCACTTGCTTATGGGCCATTCCTGTTTTCTCTTCTATGAATGTCTGTTTCTATTTTTACACATTTTTATTGAAGTCATAGGAGTTCTTTACATATTTTGGATAGTGAAACTTTACCAATGTGGTAGAATGTCTGCACAGAAGGCCGCTAACAATTCCTTCTGTTCCTAGAGATGCATGCCACCTTCCCTTGAGAAGTAGGGTCTCTTGCCCCCAACCCCCAGCCTCAACAGTTGTCAACTCATGGTCAATATTGTTTCATCATTACCCTGTCTCTTGGCTCTGGACTGGCCCTGTGTCTTTGATGAGGAGTGAAGCTCTGTGACCTCTGGGCCCAGGTCTCAGTGGCCTTGCAGCTTTCATTTCAGCCTCTTGGAAGTCAGCTGCTGTGCGAAGACTTCTGCTCTCCTGCTGGGAAGAGGTCATGTGGAGAGAGAAAGCCCATGGGATGAAAAACTGTGCAGGGAGAGAGGCAGGCCAGGCAACTCCCAGCCAATGTGACCATCTCAGTTGATGCTCCAGACACTGGGAGAAACTATCTTGGACGTCCTAACTCCAGTTAAGCTCGCAGCTGGATGTACACGTGACCCCAGCGGACACCTCGGAAAACAGATGAACTACCCCTTTGGAGTTGGGCCCGAATTCCAGGCTCACAGAATCACAGGCAATAAAACACTTGTTTTCAGCCAACAAGTTTTGGAGTGGCTGGTTAGACAGCAATAGATAATAGAAACAAATGGTTGTGTTTGTTCTAAAAATCTCTCAATATGTGGTTTGTTTTTTTCACTCTTTATATGATGTATTTTGACTAGCAAAAGCTTTAACTTAAAATATAGTTGAATTTCTCAGTAATTTCTTTCATGGTAGTGCCTTTTCTGTCTTGTTTGAGAAATCTTTCCTTGCTTTAAGGCACTAGATTTTCTACTACAAGTTTTAAAGTTTTGCCTCTGAAATTTAAGTCCCTTAATCTATCTTGAATTGATTAAATTTGTTTATTAATCTTGAATGGGGTAAGATAGGGTCTGGTTCATTTTTTTATTTTTTTTTTCCATATGGATAACTATTTCAGCAACATAGAGAGAATGGTCTGTTC
Organism: Cabassous unicinctus; assembly: GCA_029593785.1. Taxonomy (NCBI): domain Eukaryota; kingdom Metazoa; phylum Chordata; class Mammalia; order Cingulata; family Chlamyphoridae; genus Cabassous; species Cabassous unicinctus. The sequence goes on along the minus strand of JAQZBX010071432.1, from coordinate 10,359 downwards.
GTTTTCCCACGTAGGCTGGGTCTGTTGTTGGAAGCTGAGTTCTGTTTGTCTGTCCCTACACACGTGCCTCACGTCTTAATTATTACAGCTTTATAATAAGTCTTGGTGTCTAGTAGGGCAAATGTTGGCTGTTTGGTTATCCTTATCAATTTTAGTATTATCTGTTAAGTTCCATGATAAATCCTCTTTGGAATTTTGATTGGATTTGCATGGAAGCTATAAATCAATTTTGGGGGAATTTATGTCTTTAAATATTGAGTCTTCTTATCCACAAATATCTTCTCTCTCCTTTTTAAAGACGTTTTCTTTAATGCTTTGTATTTTCATTATTTTTTAAAGATTTATTTATTTATACCGCCCCCCCCCATTGTTTTGCACTTGCTGTCTGCTTTCTGTGTGTTCTTCTGTGTCTGCTTGTCATCTCTTTAAGCAGCACCAGGAATGGATCCCAGGATCTTCCAGAATGGGAGAGAGGTGCTCAATCTCTTGTGCCACCTCAGCTCCCTGGTCTGCTGCATCTCTTATTGTCTCTCCTCTGTGTCTCTTTTTGTTGCATCATCTTGCTGGGTCAGCACTCCACATGGGCCAGCACTCCTGCACAGGCCAGCATTCCATGGGGGCCAGCATTCTACGTGGGCCAGCTCTTTGCTTTGAGCCAGCTTGCCTTTCACCAGGAGGCCCTGGGAATCGAACCCTGGACCTCCTATATGGTAGACGGGAGCCCAATTGCTTGAGCCACATCCGTTTCCCCCTTTAATGCCTTTTTAAAAAGTCATATGATTGTCTACATATAAGTCTTGCACATCTTTAGTTGAACTTATTACTAGGTATCTTATATTTTTTGTTCCTAGTATAAGTGGTACTTTTTCCCCTTTGATTTGAATATTCTAACTGCTAGCAGCTGGTCAAGTGAAATGCATTTGGCTTAATATATTGATTTAATATTTGAGAATCTTGCTAATCTTATGTTAATTCTAATAATGCATACATTTCTTTGGGTCTTCTATGTAAGCAATTATATAATCTTTGAATGGCAGTATTGTTTTCTCCTTTCCAATCCTTATGATTTTTTAAAAATCTAATGTGTTGGCTAGAATCTTCAAATTAATGTCTAATACAAGTGTTGCTAATGAGCATCCTGGTCTTGTGTGTGTGTGTGTGTGTGTGTGTGTGTTTTAAAGGGTTTAATTTTAATGTTTTGTGATTGATTATGATGTTTTCTCTCTCTCTCTGAGTATGTGTGTGTAGATAACTTAATCAGAGTAAGGAAATTCTCTTCTATTTGAAGTTTGTTAGGAGTTTATTTTATAATTATGAATAACTGAATTTTATTCTGCATTTACTAAAATGAAAATATGTTTTCCTCTTTTAAGCTGTATTAAATTATATTACTTGACTTTTTAAACATTGAATTAACCTGACAGTCTTAGAATATCTCTGACTTGGTCATAATATATTATCTTTTTAAAAATGTACGTTATTGGGGAGCGGATGTGGCTCAAGTGGTTGAGTGCCTGCTTGCTACATGGGAGGTCCTGGGTTCGGTTCCCGGTGCCTCCTAAAAACAAAACAAAACAACAAGCAAACAAAAGAAAAAAACAACTTAGGGTAGCCAGTGTAGCTCAGTGGTTGAGTGCTGTCTTCCCACATACAAGGTCTAGGGTTCAATCCCCGGCCCTGGTACCTCAAAAAAAAAAAAATTATTTTTTTTTATTGCACACAGTTTCCTAACATTTTGTTTAGCATTTTAGCCTTTAATTTTCTTTTCTTCTCTTGTCCTGGTCAAGTTTTGGTATTAAGGTTATGCTAGCCTCATGGTATGAATCTGGAATTAGTGCCTCTTTTTCGATTATCTGAAAAGATTGTAAAGCTTGTAATTATTTAATATTTGGAAGTTTGGTAGAACTCAACTGTAAAACAATGGGTCTTACATTTTCATCAAGGGAAGATTTTGAAGATTACTGATCCAATTTCTTCAAAGAATATAAAACGATTATAATTTTCAATTTGTCTTGAGCAAGTTTTGGTAATTTACATTTTTCTAGTAATTTTTGTTTTTCATTTATGATTTGTAATTTATTACATAAAGTTGTACATAGTTTTATAGAGTATTTTAAATCTCCTCTGCAACTATAGTTATGTCTCCTTTTGTACTCTTCACATTGTTTATGAATGCCTTTACTTTCTATTCTTTATCACTCTTGTCAGACATTTGGCAATTTTATTCATCTTTTCAAATAATCAGTTTTGGCTCTGTTGATATTCTTTTTTTTTTTTTTTTAAGATTTATTTATTTATTTATCCCCCCCTTGCTGCTTGTGTTTTACTGTGTCCATTCGCTGTGTGTTTCTTCTGTGTCTGCTTATCTCCCCCTTGCTGTGAGGTCCTGCTGCATCAGCCCACCGTGCGGCGCGGACTGGCCTGCCCTCACAAGGAGGCCCCGGGAAGCGAACCCGGGGCCTCCCGCATGGTAAACGGGAGCTCTATCCATTGAGCCACACCCGCTTCCCTGTTGATCTTCTTTATCATAGCTTTCTTCTTCCATTAATTTCCGCTATGTTATTATTTTCTCCCTTCCACTTTTTGTTTTTCTTCCCTGCTACTTTTTTCCTAACTTCTTAGGTAGCATGCTTAGTCCACAAATTTTCAGCGCTTAGTCTTTAGTACTATAAACATTTAAGTCTATACAATTTCTCTATCCTCTTTAAATTATTTTAATGTTTAATACTAATTAAATTTTAATATTTAATTATTTAAAACACATTAATGGTACAACCACCTTTGCTATCACCTTACTGAGACATTAAATATATTTCATTGTATTTTTTTCATCCTCCCCCCTCATTGTTTGAGGTCACTGTCTACTCTCTGTGTTCATTTGCTGTGTGCTTTCTGTGTCTGCTCGTCTTTTCTTTAGGAGGCACGGGGAACCAAACCGGGGACCTCCCATGTGGGAGAGAGGCGCTCAATCACTTGAGCCACCTCAGCTCCCCAGTTTGTTGTGTCTTTCATTGTCTTTCCTCTTTGTGTCTCTTTTGTTGCATCATCTTGTTGCATCAGCTTGCCACGCCTGCCCGCTGCGCCAGTTCACCTTCTCCAGGAGGCACCTGGGAACCAAACCCAGGACCTCCCATATGGTAGGCAGAAGCCCAATCACTTGAGCCACATCTGCTTCCCTACTTCATTGTATTTTAAAATCTTGGTTTAACAGCATAAGATACTGTATCCAATAACATTTTTTTTTTTTTGAGGTACCAGGGCCAGGGATTCTTGTTCAATTTATTTCTATAGTTTATTTTAATGACCATGATAGCCGAAAAAGATCCCACATGCAAGTATATAAGTACAAAAATGAAAGATGTGCATCATTAGGTGCATGTACAAATGTTGTTACCCATTATTTTTAGTTTGCAGGCACTGATTTTTGGCAATGGTTTTTGATAAAATTTGGTTAGAAAATTTCCATCTTCCCTCATCCAAAGATGTTGCCTTTTTACATTTTCGGCAGATGGTTCAAAAACCACTAATGCTCTTCATTTAGAAAAGCTAGATTAATCTTTTTCCAAATCTAATGTAACAGTTTGAATTTTGTGAATCCCAGAAAAAGATTATGCTCTTGAACTAATCCATTCCTGTGAGTGTGGGACTCTTTTGATTGGACTATGTTAGTGAGACATGACTCAGGTTGGATCTCCGCCCCCTTGCTGGGTCTTATATAAATGGAGACACAGAGAAAGGAACTGTCATTTTGACCCAGTCATGTGAGAGAGAGGACTTGAAGATCGCTAGCAGCTCGAGCTGAAACATGAAACCCCCAAGAGGCTGGACTCCTGGAGCAGCTCAAGGTTGAGCAGACAAGCCCTGCCATATGTCTGATCGTCCACAGCTGAACACAAGAAGGTGAGCCTTGAGGGGAAGGCAGGGACCTCGGCACAGATCAGCCGCCATCTTGCTTCTCCTCGTGGCAGAACACCAGGATCACCGGTAGCTGACTTTGGTGAGAAAACATCTCTGATGGTGTCTTGATTTGGACATTTCATGGTCGTGGAAATGTAACCTTTTACCCTAATAAATTTCCCATTATAAAAGCCAACACATTTCTGATACTTTGCATTGGCAGCCCTTTTAAGTAGGCAGATACATGAATTCTAATAGGTGAAACACAGCTTTTAGGCAAAAAAGTTACACAACAATGGAAAGATATCCAAATATAGTCTTCTATTCTCTAGTCTTTTGTCTTGACATAAAACATTTTATGATGTTTCAGTTCAGTTAAAGCCTCCTTGTGCCTTCTAGGTATTTAGTTACAGTTAATCTTTTTTTTTTTTTTTTTTAAATTAGAAATGTGTGTTTACAGAACAATCATGCATAAAATACAGGATTTCCCTATGCCACCCTATTATTAACACCTTGCATTGGTGTGGAACATTTGTTATAATTGATGATAGTACATTTTTATAATTGTGCTATTAGCTATAATTCATGGTTTAACTTAGGGTTCATTGTTTGTGTAGGGTAGTTCCATGGATTTTTTAAAAAATTTTATTCTGTCACCACATATAAAATCTAACATTTCCCTTTTTAATCACATTCAGATATATATTTCAGTGCTGTTAATTATGTTCACAATGTGTTGCCGTCACCACCATCTATTACCAAAACATTTCCATTGTTCCAAATAGGAACCCCGTACATTTTAAGCCTGAATTTCCCATTCCCTATCCCCACCACGTCTCCTGGTAACCTATATTCTAGTCATTTAATCTTTTTTTTTTTCTTTTTTAAGATTTATTTTATTTATTCCCCACCCCCCTCGTTGCTTATGGTCGCTGTCTGTTCTCTGTGTCCATTTGCTGTGTGCTCTCTGTGTCTGCTCATCTTCTCTTTAGGAGGCACCAGGAACCGAACCTGGGTCCTCCCATATGGGAGAGAGGCACTCAATCGCTTGAGCCACCTCAGCTCCCTGGTTTGTTGTGTCTCTCACTGTCTTTCCTCTTTGTGTTTCTTTGTTGTGTCATCTTGTTGCATCACCTCGCTGTGCCTGCCCATCACACTGCCTCGCCTTCTCCAGGAGGCACCAGGAACTGAACCCAGGACCTCCCATGTGGTAGGTGGGAGCCCAATTGCTTGAGCCATATCCGCTTCAGGACATTTAATCTTAGTCATCATTTTTAATGTGAAGGATCTAGAAAGTAGATAATTTAAAAATATTTATTTTTAATATTAAATACTTCAAACACAATGAAAGGAAGAGAAACTGAGAACATGAACACCCATGTTCTCTTTATTTTTAACCCAGGTGGCATTAGCATTCACTTACATCCCTATGTAACCAAGTATTTTATTGTAAATATAGTGCAGGGTACATACTAGGTACTCAATAGATAATGGTTGGATGAATGAATGTTCTCTTTGTCTGGTTGTCTCCAAGGACCATAACCTGAAGGGAGGGGCCACTTCTTATTTATCTTTGTATCCCAAGTGTCTAGCATGCCTGCACACAGTAGGCATTAAATATTTTTGGAAAGAAGGGAAGAAAGAAAACAGGAAGCAAGGAAAAGAGAAGAGGAGAGAGGAGGAAAGTATGTGTGTGATCTTATCTGGACATCTGAATTAAAGGGAATGCATAGTACATTTGGCCAGTTCAATTTTGACATTATTTAAAGCCTTTTCAATAATTTTTTTTTAAGGAGGTACCAGGGATTGAACCCAGGACCTTGTACATGGGAAGCAGGCGCTTAACCACTGAGCTAAGTCTGCTGCCCTTGGTGCTTTTTCTTTTTTTTGGGAGGGGGGGTTATTTTTAATACGAGTACTCAAAAAAGATTCCTTGGACAGCAGTAAGCTCTCTATTTTCTATCTGAAAATGCTTTTCCAAGGGGGAGAGGAAATGCTGAATTCTACTTTCATGGAGTCTCAAAGCTAATCCTACTTGACTTTAGATAGGAAAATATTCCTTTGTCTTTAAAGGCATCCCTTAACTATCTTTTAAAAGATGAAGAAGCCAGCAGAGGTCTGGGGCTGGATTATATTCTTCCCACCCCAACTGGAGGTTCCCTGTGGGACAGGAGACAGTAATACCTCAATTTACTCAAATGCATTGGAAAGTGGATAGAGCCTAGCAAATCAACGGCTGCTAATAACCAGCGCTGCATGTTCATATGTGGGATGCAACCCTCACGCTGTTACTTTACCTCATGCCAGGTTTTTTAATCAATGGCCCTGACAAAGTTACGTGGTTACCTGCAGTGAGAATTTAGTAATACTTCTAGAAACCAACCTACTATGAGCGCTTGCTGCGAAAGTATTTAAATAATTAAAAACATTCCTCTATCAAAGGAGTTGCCCTCTGACAGGGGATCCATAACTTCTGTAGCTTTTCTTTTCAAAACATTTAGATGAAAGAGGCAGTTGCATTTTGTTCAATACCAACAACTTTTCTTTTCTTTCTTTCTTTTTTTAAATAAGGCCAAACTTTGTTCAAGCCTCATGTGATGAGAGTTTTACTAATCAAAGATGGGGGAACCCTGCTTCTTGCTGGGAATATATAAAGGCTTTTTCCAAGAAGAAGGAATGCTATAACTCTCCTACATAAGGAGATGCTTGTATTTTTTGTTTGGATTTTGAAGAGCTGTTTTTGTTTACACAGGAAGTCACTGGGCAGGAAATCGCAGCAGTAGGTTTCAAGGCCCAAATCTCTGAAGATCAGCGAGAAGGGCCTGAATGGAACACATAGAATCATCCTGTCTTACTCATCCAGAGGAAATACAAACAGCCTCAGGAAAGGCCCTGAGATTTAAGATGGAACAGATCAGGAGCTAAAGGTCAGGACACATAAGTGAGGCAAATACCAACCTCTGAGCACCTTTTTTTTTTTTTTTTTTTTTTTAAATGACAGCAACTACAACAGCAATAGCTTCTGAGGTTGGAGTTATTAAAACTCACCCAGACAGGTCCAGCTGGTCGGAAGCCCCCTCAGAATGGAAGGGCCCTGCTGTGTGGTTTAGAGACGCCACCAATGAGATTAACATGCCTCCATAGATATCGGAATCAGCAGGTACCATTCTGTCCCTCGATTATCTCCCACCATGAAAATCACATGGTATGGAGAAGAAGGAGTGTTGTCATGGCAACAGAAAGAGATGGTCATCAGGGAACCTGGAAAAGGCAGCTTCTGGCTAGCACACCAAGGAATTCTGATTTGTGCGGCAAGTTGTTCCTGCGGCTAGCGGAATATCCAGCTAGATGAGGATCTCACCCTTTGCCTTATAATCTTCCATTCTCTAAGCAGATTTCTAAGGAAAGGCATGTCATGGCCAGTGGACCAAGGATTACTGTCTCCACGGGGAGCACATCGTAATTGAAAAATGTGTTATGGGTTCGTGAATCAATTTTCTCAAGTTTGGTTAATGTGAACATTCCCCAGGCTCCAAGACTCCTGAACGAACTGATTAGATCAAGGTTTTGAACCAGAAGATAAAAATCTAAGACCCAGCCTCCAGGTCTCAGTGACCCCATGACCTCAGCTGCCTACAAGGTCCCGACTGACCACAAGGGGTCCTGGGTCCATCTGTGACTCTGGTCACCTTGACTGCCCTGGGAGGGACTGAGGAGCCACGTTTTACAGCCTGCTAGGTTACTTCAGGTAGCAGTTCTCCGCTCTGTCCTCTCCATGTGACCTTCTGATTGACCTTCCAGGTCTTGGATTTTAGCTTTCAGCGTTGGATCCAGAGACACCCCACTTTCCGTTCATCTGATTTCCTGCTCCCCTTTATTTGGCCCTTTGTTTGCAAAGCCTTTCATAGCCATATCTCATTTGACCAACACAACACCCTGAGAGGAAGGGAGTATTACTTTCCCCACTTCATGGCTGAAAAAAATGAGACTCAGAGAAGCAAGATGACTTGTTCACGATCACTCAGCCAGAACCTGAACCCAGGCATCCGAATTCTATTTGTGTTTTATGTCACTTATATCCTTAACACACTGATAGCTGAACTTTTTTTCACCTCATATCCCTCTGAAAATGTTTGAGCATTTATACCAGACATACAAATATTTATTTACCTATACATTATAAAATGCATGTGTCATTAACATATTAAGTACATTACAGAACATGCAAAAACACAGACTTTTAAAAGGAGAACAGAACTAAATAAATATTTTAAAGATAAGTCATTCATTTTATTTATTGATTAAGCAAAAACCATGTTTGCCCTTACCACGATTATTAATAATGTTAATTTTTAGGGAAACATTGTTATAGTCTAAGCTGCAATATGTATGAAAATCTTGGTTTAAAACTTTGTGATGTAGTGATTTTCAAGTTTGGTCCTCAATCCAATATATTTTAATGCTTTTTTAAAAAATGAACCTTTTATTTTGGAATAATTTTAGATTTATACAAAGTTGCAAGGATAGTACAGAGCCTCCCCTTACACTTCTTCACCAGTTGCCCTCACAGCTAACATCTTACATTGCTGTAGAACATTTGTCAAGAGAGTGACCTTGGTACATTATTATTTACGACACTACAGACTTATTTGGATATCACCCGTTTTTCCACTCACGTCCTCCTTCTGTTTCAGAATCCAATCCAGGGTCCACCACTGCATTTTGTTGTCATGTCTTCCCAGTCTCCTTAGGTTTGTGACAGCTCCTCAGCCCTTCCTTGTTCTTCATGACTTTGATGGCCTTGAGAAGTATCAGCCAAGTATCCTGTAGAATGCGTGTAGAATCTGTTTTTGGTGTTTTTCTCATGAACAGACTGGGGTTTTGGTTTGAGGGAAAGAATATCACAGAGCTGACACTCCCTTCTTATCATATCATGTCAGGAGGCACAGGACATTCACATGCCATCACTGGTGACGCACCTTCATCATTTGATTAAAGCAGTGTTGCCATGCTTCTCCACTGTGACGTTATTATTTTTCCCTTTCTCTACTCTTTGGAATTGAGTTGTTATGTCTAGCCCACCCTTATGGTGGGGGAATGGAGGTTGCGAATTAAACTCTGCCTCCTGGAAGCGAAGTATTGACCTCAACTGTTTGGAATTCCTCTCTAAGGAAGATTTGTCTCTTCTCCCCCATTTATTTATTTAGTCAATCATTTCTTTAAACCACTGTGGACCCACTGATATTTATTTTATACTTTGGGTAATAATCTAATACAACATTATTTATTTGTTTCCAGCTTTGGCCATTGGGGGTTCTTTTAGGGTGGCTCCTGTGTCTCTTTGACATGCTACTTCCTTACTTTTTGGTACTACAAGATGCTCCAGGCTCTTCTTGTATTTTCCCTGCCCCAGCTCTAGACTCCTAGGAGTCCTTCTTCCTTTATTGGAAAAATGATATTTAGAAACCAAGATCAGGGCACTGAGTGCGCTCATTGCTACTGGGTTTTCATTGCTTCTAGGCCTATTTAATAGACAGAAATATGTAATATATATTTATGTATACTAACCCATGTATACACACATGATATTTGGTTTAGATTTCTTACAAAGATAAATAGGTCCAAATAGAAGAATTGCTAAACTTTCTAATTTTCAATCCCATTTACCAATCATGCAAAGGTTTTGTTGAAATTCAGCTAGTAAACTTGAAATATTCCCTAATATTAATCAGTTAGTTCTTGAAAATTCATTTAAAAGGGTTGAATTTGTGTACGTATTACAAGTGGATTTAAAAAGAAGCTAGATATTCTTTTTCCAGGTTTTTAAAGTGTGCAGATATAGAGTTTTTATAAATGACACATACCATTTTTGGCAATAGAATTGATAATCATGGGAAATGGTTGTAGTTCAAATGCTTGAGCTCCTGCTTCTCATGTACAAGGTCCCAGGATCAATCTGTTAAACATTTTTTCATGTGTTTTTTTTTGCCATTTGTGTTTCTTCTTTGGACAAATGTCTATTCAAGTCTTTTGCCCATTTTTTTAAGTGGATCATTTTTTTAGAGCTATTAAAAAAAATTTTTTTTTCAAAGAAGCTTTAGATTACATAAATGTTACATCAGAAATATGGGGTGGGTGGGGCACCTGCTTCCCATGTATGAGGTCCTGGGTTCATTCCTGGGTACCTCCTAAAAATATATATAGAGAGGGTTGGGGGAGCAGATGTGGTTTAAGCAGTTGAGCGCCTGCTTCCCACATGGGAGGTCCCAGGTTTGGTTCCCAGTGAATCCTATAGAGAAACAAACAAACAAACAAATAAAAAACAGATGGGGAAAAAAAACAACTCAAGGTCGCTGATGTGGCTTTGTGGCTCAGTGATTGAGTGCTGGCTTCCCATATACAAGGTCTCAGGTTCAATCTCCAGTCCCAGTACCTCAAAAAAAAAAAAAAAAAAAAAAAAAA
>JAQZBX010071431.1:0-15236 GCA_029593785.1 Cabassous unicinctus | reverse complement strand
TTTTTTTTACTTTTGGGGCACTCTCACTGTCCTTCGCATTCAATAGTGCAATCAATATATAATGGGGTATTTTTTTTTTTCATATTTATCCTGTTTGGTTATCCCTGAACATCTTGGATGTGCATATTCACATTTGTTTGCTAGGTTTTGGAAGTTCTCTCTAATTATTTCTTTAACTATTCATACTGTCCCTATCTTTCTTCTTCTTCTGTGTTGCACATAAAGCAAATATTCATGCTCTTGATAGTTTCTAATAGATGTCTTAGGCTATTCTCATTTTTTAAAAAATATTTTAAAAGATGCTTAGGTTACAAATGCTACACAAAAACTACAGGGACTCCCATTTTCCCACTCCACCCCACACCCAACCTCCCACATAAACATCTTTCAATAGTGTGGCATATCACCTGCAATGAATATACACATCCTGGGGTTTTGCCACTAAGCATGGACCATAGTTCACATTGTAGACCACACTCTCTCCCACACAGTTCTGCATGCTATATGCTGATGTAAAATGGTCTATAATTGTCCCTGCAACATCACTCAGGAAAACTCCCAAATCCAGAAAAAAGCCCTGTATTACAACTGGTTTTCCCTCTTCCTGCCCTGAAAGTGTCCAGTGACCACTGGCTACACAACAATGTTGTAATTTCACCCATTACTTGAATCACAATATGCCTACAACAGAATACCAGTAAGTCCACTCCAGTCCACAGCCCTTCCCCCAATCCTGAGGAGTCTGTTATGGTGATGTCCACTCTACTCCCAAGTGAGAGGGGCCCTATATCCCATGGATGAGATGGATGGGTTTATCCTGCCTGAAACCACAGACCCTCTCCATTACCAGGGAAGGCCTTTGTCCATCATAACCTCCTTGCCAGTTGACTTGGGTGAGTCCATTGAGGTGTAGAGTAGGAGTTGCAGCTCCACCGAGATTCCAGGTACAACTGGCACATAGGCAGACCAAAGGCTCCAATACCTGGAAGTACACTGACAAACTCCATCATGACATATAGGTTTGAATAGAAGGGTCTGATGGACCATGTGCACAGAGGATTTATTTAAGTCCAACTCTGTTACTCTCAGGAGCACTGATAACAAAGTATAGCCCACTGAAAAGGCATCAATCTCTGGAGATATCACCCCTTATATAGGACCTGGGAGTTTCCAGAGCCCTCACTAGGCCGTCTGTGTGAGGTGATATCCACTTTGGTGTTCTATGAGATCCTACTGATGTGTGCATAAGCGTTACCTCTGGGATGACCTCCCAACTCTCTTTGAAGTCTCTTAGACATATGAACTCCTTTGACTTTAACTTTTCCCCGTTTTATTCAAGGTCTTTTTCCAATCATATTGCCAGTTGGCACTTGGTATTAATCCCTCGTTGCCAGGAAGTCTTATCCCGGGAGTCACGTCCCACGCTGGGGGGAAGGTAATGCATTCATATGCTGAGTTTGGCTTAGAGAGAGGCCACATTTGAGCAACAAGGAAGCTCTCAGATGGCAACACTGAAGCACCCCATAACAGTAGGGTAAGTTTCAATTACAAGAGCAAAGACTCATATGGCTAGTCATCAATAACCAGAACACATTAGTGGACCCTGCTCCTTTGACAGACACTGCCCCTGCACTCGGGGGACTGTGGCTGCTCCCTTGGAGAATGTGGCAGAGCTCTCCAGGCTAAGAATTCAGTATTCTCTCATTTATTGAGTGATTCTCCACCCACTGTGATCATGCCCAACCCCTTGATCATTTGAAAAATTTTATATATCTTTCATGTATATTCAGGTGAACTTCTTCCCATGAAACCCCCATCCCAGACATCCACCACCAATGATCCTCTCCTGCCCTCATTGTAACCCTTCTGTGATCCAAACCTTCCTTGAAGATGAAGCCCATGTAATAGCCAAATACAATTAATATGAAAATGAAATAAGAATGATAAGTTTAAATGTAAGAGATAAAATACATGGAAACTTAAAAAGAAAAACACTAGAAATAAAATTAAATTAAAGGATTGGGATATTCAAAAAATGGGGAAAAATTTTTTTTTAAATTAAATATGTTTCCTCTTATCACTGCATTTTCGTGTGTCCAGTCTGTACCATGGCACCTTCCTGCTCTCACTGCCCAGTTTCTCCCAAATTTTCATTTCATTTTCAAAGAAGTTTTAGGTCACAGCAAAGGTACACACAGAATACTAGAGACTCTCATATACCCAATCTCCTCCCCCTTCCCTCACCCCATTTTAAAACCTTTTTCTATGTGGATGGTAGCATTGTTATAACTGTTATACAGATAGTGAAACTTAGCTACTAAGCATTATCAATGGTTTACAGTATAGTTTACAATTTAGACTGTACAGTTTAATATTTTTTGATATTTGCCATGTTCTGTGTCCATCACTGTAAGTTAAAGAAAAACATTTCCCCTGACCACTAAATGCCCCCTGTTTGATCTTTTCTGTTCTTTCCTCCCCATCCCCCTGGGGTGCATGACAAGTCCCTGTCTTGACTCATTGGATGACAAGATTCATAGTTACATGCAAAAAAAGATCTTGACATGCAGATTGTCCTCTCCTATTAGGATCCACCCTTCCTCCAAAGAGACAGTCACCTGTCTATTTCTGGGTGAATCGGTCCTCCCAAAGATGGGGGTCCATCTCCTTCCCACTCACCGTGTGGGTCTCCACTCCCCAACACAACACATTATGACAGGATGAAGCTCACACATTTTCCAGAAGCCTACTCCAGATGTGTCCCATCCTATATGCCCCCCCACTACACCCTAAACCAGTGACACTACCTTGTCATATTGCCATAAGAGCATACCTACCCTGCACTTTCAACCTCATACCTACAAATTCATATTCAACGGGTCCTTCTCCCATATCTCCCCCAAGTATCCTGGGTATTCTAACCCACCCTTACTAATCTACCCACCTGTCAATCCTGTACCACCATACCCAGTAATATCACTACCCGCCTGTCCTATCCTTTAATACACAACTATACTCTATCACTTTACCATAGATTATGTCCATATGGGTGATGGCTCACAACATTCTCTTCTCTTTCTCTCTTGTTAACATATCTTTTAGACAATGGTTCCCTGAGACTGCTCACTTTCCCCAATTCATACCAGGGAGGTAATGTACTGTTCATCCTTCAATTCATGGCTTCCTTCACTCAGCATAAGGTCTTCAAGATTCATCCATGTTGTTCCGTGTGTTAGCACTTTATTCCTTCTTACAGCTGAGTAATATTCCATAGTATGTATGTACCACATTTCATTTATCCATTCATCTGTTGATGGGCACTGGGGTTGATTCCAACTTTTGGCAATAGTGAACAACGCCGCTATGAACATTGGTGTGCATATATCTGTTTGTGTCTTGTTTTCAATTCTTCTAGGTATATACCCAGCAGTGTAATCTCTGGATCATATGGAAGATCTATTGTTAGTTTTCTGAGGAACTGCCAAAGTGTCCTCCACAGTGGCTGGACCATTCCAAAATTCCACCAGGAGCGGATGAAGGTTCCCATTCTTCCACATCCTCTCCAACACTTATGGTCTGCTGGTTTTTTAATAGCTGCCATTCTAATGCGTGTGAGATTGCATCTCATTGTAGTTTTGATTTGCATTTCCCTAATAGCTAGCGATGTCGAGCATTTTTTCATGTGCTTTTTAACCATTTGTATTTCTTCCATAGAGAAGTGTCTTTTCAGGTAACTTCCCCATTTTTTTAAATGGGTTGTTTGTCCTTTTATTTTTGAGGTGTATGATTTCTTTATATATGCAAGATATTAGGCTCATATCAGATATATGATTGCCAAATATTTTCTACCATTAAGTAGGCTGTCTTTTTATTTTCTTGATAACATCCTTTGAGGTGCAGAAGTTTTTAATTTTGAGGAGATCCTGTTTATCTATTTTTTCTTTTGCTGCTCATACTTTGGGTGTGAAGTTCATGAAACCGTTTCCTATTATAAGGTCCTGTATATGCTTCTCTACATTATCTTCCAAAGTCTTTATGGTTTTGACTCTTATATTTAGATCTTTAATCCACCTTGAGTTGATTTTTGTATAAGGTGTGAGATGGTGCTCCTCTCTCATTCCTTTGGATATGGATATCCAGTTCCTCAAGCATCACTTGTTGAAGAGGCCATTCTCTTCCAACTGAGTGCGCTTGGTGACCTTGTCAAATATCACATGACTGTATAGGCAAGGATGTATAACAGAACTCTCTATTCTATCCATGTGTCTGTATGTCTACCCTTGTGCCAATACCATGCAGTTTTGACCACTGTAGCTTTGTAGTATGATTTAAAGTCAAGTAGTGTGATACCTTCAACTTCATTTTTCTTTTTCAATATGACTTTGGCATTTCGGGACATCTTACCTTTCCAAATATATTTTGTAATTAGTTTTTCCAGCTCCCTAAAAACACAGTGCTGATTTTTATTGTGATTGCATTTAATCTGTAGATTAGTTTGGGTAGGATAGACATTTTGATGATGTTTAATCTTTCTATCCATGAACAGGGAATATTCTTCCATTTATTTAAGTCTTCTATGATTTCCTTTAACAGTGTTGTGTATTTTTCTGTATATAAATCCTTTGCATCTTTAGTTAAATTTATTCCTAGGTATTTGATTCATTTAGTTACTATTGTAAATGGTATTTTTAAATTTATTTCCTCCTTAGATTGCTCATTATTGGTGTACAGAAATGCTACTGATTTTTGAGCATTGATCATATAGCCTGTGACATTACTGAACTCCTTTATAAGTTGTAGAAGCTTTGCTGTAGATTTCTCAGGGTTTTCTACATATAAGATCATGTTGTTTGCAAATAATTAAATTTTTACTTCTTTTCCAATTTGGATGCCTCATATCTTTTTCTTGCCTCAGTGCTCGAGTAAGTACTTCTAAGACAATGTTAAATAGGAGTGGTGATTGTGGGCATTCTTGTCTTGTTCCCAATCTCAGAAGGAAGGCTTGTAGTATTTCACCATTGAAAATGATGCTAGCTTTGGGTTTTTCATATATACCCTTTATTATGTTCAGAAAGTTTCCTTCTATTCATATCTTTTGCAGTGTTTCTATCAGGAAAGGATGCTGTATTTTGTCAAATGTTTTTTCTGCATATATAGAGATGATCATGTGATTTTTTTATTTCATTTGTTTATGTGGTGTATTACATTGATTGATTTTCTTATATTGAACCATCCTTGCATATCCGAGGTCAAGCCCACTTGGTCATGGTGTATAATTCTTTTGATATGTTGTTGAATGCGATTAGCAAGTATTTTTTGAGGATTTTAGCATCTAAGTGCAGTAGAGAAATTGGTCTGTAATTTTCCTTTCTTGTGGTATCTTTGTTTGGCTTTGGTATTAGGGTTATGTTGGTATCATAGAACGAGTTAGGCAATATTCCTTCTACTTCTATTTTTATTTTCACTTTTAATATTTTTTTTTCTTTTTTTTCCTCAGCTTGACTCATTTCAAGTGTCTTTTCTCTAAGTTCATTGATTCTTTCTTCTGCCAGATCTAATCTGCTCTTGCAACACTCCGGGGCATTTTTCATTTCAATTTCTTGTGGTCATCAACTCTAGTCATTCTGTTTGTTTCCTTTATTAAAATTTTATCTCTTCACTTAGACTCTCGTATTGTTCACTCATTGTTTTCCTGACACCTTTTAGTTTTTCCTTTGTACTTTCCTCCAGATAATCTGGAATTTTTAAGATAATTTCTTTAAATGCTTTGTTCAGTATATCCACATTCTAATTTTCTTTATTGGTGTTTTCAGTATTTTCATCCTCATTCTTTGGATGAGTTATCATTTCTTTGCTTGTTTTGTACTATTTTTTTACACACTGTTCATTTTAATATTTTAAAATGTTACCTCTTAGATTTATTCCTTGGTTGCCTGTTCCTATGATTTTCCAACCAGGTGGACATGAAACAGAGATGTACTTGAGCGTTAGTCCTCTTTCTGCTAGGCCTGTCCAAGGCAAATGTAGTTTACACTGTTTTCCCTCTTTTTCTGGACCTCTGTCTTGTCTTAGGCATTTGCTTTTTAGTTATTTTGGTGTTTCCCTATTTACAGGAGTTTGGTCATCCCCGCTGTTACTCAGGAGACAGATCTTCTTCTCCTGGGTATTTGAAGCTGGCAGGCCTTTTTTCCAAGACTGCCTTAGTCTTTAGTTTTTAACATTCCTATCTTTGTCTCAAGCTGCTCTTGCCTGGAGTGAAAATTCTGGGATAAGTGTCACCCTGGAGAGACCTTTCAGTTTTTCATGTCAGTTTTTCCTATCCAAAACTGTGCCAGGAACCATGAAAGTGGTGTATACTTTCTCCAAAATTCCCTGGGAAGGGGATCAAGAAAGCACTAAGAGCTTTTCCAAAAGCTTCCTAAAACGGAGCTTTCCTGGTCTGCCCAGCAAATGAGCCCTTCATCAAACTGTCCCCCATAACCTTGAGGAAGAGCTACATCATTAAATCTCAACCAGCTCTAGTCATATCTGGGAAGTGTTGAAACAATGCATGTTACTTCCTCTGTCTAAGGCTGGGGTAAAACAATAGCTGCCACTGCCTCTGTTGAGGGTTTGTTGAAATAATAGTTGCTTTCAGAGCCGGTTCCCCTGTGATCCTAATTTGCTAATCAAAAGACATGATCAGTGATCAATCATGCCTATCCTTTGAGGATTTTTATATCCCTTTCATTCACCAGAGAGTTAACCAGGGCCTGGATTCCAAGGAGGCCTGCTGTAAGTCGAGGGATGGGCTCCAGTGGCAATGTGCAGCAAGAACAATTTACTGTCTTTAACCATAGTTTATCAGCCTTTCATCCAGCTCTTCCATGGATGATGCATAGTGTTCTTCTCACCTCTGGAGTCTCAAAACAGTTGTTTCAAACTGGTCCTTCCTGTTTACTGCTTGTTTTGGTTCAAGGTCTGATTCCTGAAGAGCCCTACTATGTGATCTTCCCCAGGAATCCCAACTTCTATTCTTATTTTAGTTCTGTAACTACATCTATGGTAAATGCTTGATATTGTCTCATAGCACTTGCATATTATTCCCCACACATTTTGTTTTTTTAAACATCTTTTCTGTTAGGTTAATTCTTATTGGCTTATCTTCAAGATCACTAAATCTTTCATCAACTGTATTGAGTACTGATAATAGTATTCATGGAATTCTTTGTTTCTTATGTGTTTGTGCTTTTTAAAAGTTTTATTTTTAGCATTTCTTAGGACACTAATAGAGTCCATCTTTATGATGAAATGTCTGATGTAGCCATAAAGATTTATATCTTCTCCACTATATCTTTTAGTGTAGTAATAGTCAATATTTTTAGCCAAAATCCACCAGGAAAACATGTAATTGAACAGTTTGGTTTCATTTCTCATTGCAGAGAAGAAGTAAACATGCAATGTGGAATTATGTGCTTTCTATATAAAGTGGTTTTAGAAACAACCTAGGCTCTAGGATTATATGATTTAGTCTTTGATTGGGTAATTTGGGGGCAGGTATAAGGGCATGAAGTTTTGCTATTTGATTGGATGCTTTCAGAATGCAGGAACAATTCTATAATTGGGTATCTCAATAACTTTTATCTGTTATTAGGGAAAACTAATATAAGAATAAAGCTATAGTTTGAAAAGTAATCACAGTTCTTCACTTAGTAATAGAGGAAGAGGAAGATATTTTGTTTTGTGTAGGTTGCACAGTGACGTTGACTGAAAGATTTCCAATCTGCCCTTTTTTTTTTTTTTTATGAGCACTTAAGAAAGAAAAAAAAACAGCAGGGAATATATTAAGAATAAATGAAAATCTTCTTTGCAACTGATAATGTAGGCCATATTTGGCTTTAGCAATCCTTTGTAATTTATCTGTATTCTTCCTGTGTGCTGGTACAGTGTTCAGATCTTCTCCCACCTCCTGCCAAGGTGAAACAGTACATTTGTCCCAACTCATTTTAGAGGGGCCTGTTTCTCCTTGGTATTCCGGTTTATTGGATATTTCCAATCACATCTTTCTCATGGTCTCATGGAAAGTTTGATTTTGTAGATAATCTGACTTTTTAAAACTGTTACAGTTGAGGTAATATTCTTTGTAGATTTCTACATTCTAAGTACTAGTGGAAGTTCTATATATCCTTTTATATCTTATTCATTGTTGTGGCTTCAAATATCTTTTTCTGGATAATTCCACACTTACTAATAAAATATCCAGCAGATTTTCTAGTTCTGCACCTGGAAACTGTAGTTAAACTTCAGGATCATTTTAAGTATAATTGATCTAATTAATTTTCTTATAAAGTCTTCTCTCTTTCTGATACCTCCTCCTCCTCATCCTTTCCCTGTTGCTCATCCTCCTCTTCCTCCTCTTCTTTTCCTTCTTTTCTTCCTCTTCCTCTCCCTTTTCCACTTTTACTCCCCCTTCCTCCTCCTTCTACCTCTTACTCCTCCTCCTCTGTTGTCATTGTTGTTGTATTCTTGTTTCATCTTTGTCTCTTCTTTCCTTCTAGTTTCACCTTTTTTTCTATTGCTACTAATTCTACTTATTCTTCCTTTATTGTCTTTCACTGCTTGATCAGTGTAATAGGGTGCTCTAGGGAAACAGAACTAACAATACATATAAATTATTTTTATATATGTATATATGTAAATATTTTTAAATTTTTTATAGGAATTGGCTCACATGACTATGGGGGTTCTCAAGTCCAAATATTAAAGCCAGACACAAAGTGGGAGCACCAATGAAGATTTTTGGTGAATTCCCTGAGACAAGGTGGCCTGCTGATTTAGAAATGGAAATTCTCCTTTCTGCCTGCTGAAACCATCACCTCTCATTTTAAGGCCTTCAGATAATTGGATGAGACTTTTATCATTGTTGAAAGCAATCTATAATTTTGTTGTAGATAAAATCAGCCAAAGAACCAATCAACTTACTGATTATTTAAATCCATGAAATTTCCTCAAAATATCAGTCTTATTGAAAAAATCCAGACCTCATAAGCTGTCCAAATTGACACATGAACTTAACCATCACAGTCCATCCATGTCAACTTGGCACCTAAACATGTCTACTTAAACCATATTTAATCTCTAAGTAAAAATAAGGGCAGTTATATTTATGCCTACCAGTACTCACTTGTCCTGTGTAAAACTAGAAACAAACTATCTTTCCAGAATAGTGTGCAAATCCTAGAGCAATATTTTCTATTAAACCTTATATCCTATAACTTAAATACTGTGGCATGAAGTTAATACAACTTATGTCATATGGCAAGGGGATACTATAGGGAAAAAAATAAAGCTATTTGATTTACATATAATTACAAACATACTTATGACAAAACAAGGAAGAAATATTCATAACCATTAGGATCCTTATTTCTATAAATTGTCATATGGTCACAGCTTATATTTATAACTACCATCAACCCCTACCCATTCCATATTTTCTTTCCTTCAGCAAGCACATCAGCTGACCATGGTTCTTTGTCCAGAAGGGTGACCCAAACCTTCATCCCTGAAGTATATGGGTCATTAGTAACCCTGTCTGATTGGGTTGTTGCAGTTTTCCTTTGATTTTCATCACAGGGTATGGCAGTACTAAGAGATGCCCTAAGTGATCTCCTCTGTTCCAGGCAAGCTCCTTTTCACCTCTTGTGTATAGTAGCTGTCCCATTTCCCCTTGATAGTCAGGCAATCACTCCACTGGGTACAGTAATTCCTTTCTTTGCCTGTTGGTTCAGAGGCATGAGGAACCCAAAATGACTGGGTAGTAGCTTTAACTTCAAGTTCAGTGGAATCATTGTTGTGTTTCCTGGTGTATGCGATCCTCCTTTGAAATTAAGACCTGTACACAACCAGAGCTTAAGGTTGTGGGACAGGAAGGAAACATTTTTATATTGGATCATTAGGGATAATAGTGAGAGGTGTTTCTCCTGTTTCTACCACATGATTCCTGGACCCATAAATCCTGGCTATGGAAGAAGCAGCACCATAGAATGGACACTGATTTATAGAATATACAGTTTCTTGGAGGACATTGTTCTAGCCCTGTAAGAGAACTTGTTGATGTTCTAACTTATTCTTCAAAGTCATTCCACCATGATATCAGCTACTGCAAGGTGATGGGAAATATGGTAAGATCATTTAACTCCATAAGCCCTTTCCCATACTTCATTTGCCATGAAGTAGGTACATTGTTCAGAAGCAATGCTGTGTTGAATGGCATGACAGTGGATTAGACATCTTGTCCATCCACAGATGGTAATTTTTTCAGAAGGATTTCATGCAGAGAAGATCAACTCATACTTGGAATGTATGTCTCTTCCAGTTAGAACAAAATATTGTCCTTTCTATAATGAATGTTGGCCATGTAATCAACTTGTCACCTGTTTGCAGGCTAATTACTTTGGGGAATACTGTCATATTGGAGACTAATTCTCTACTTCTGCCAGATTTTGCTATCATCTGTAGCTATATCCAGGTCTGCCTTGATGAGTTGAAGCTCATGCTACTGTAACCAAGCATCACCTCCATCTCTACCACTATGACCGTTTTCATTATGAGACCATTGGGCATTGACAGGAGTGGCTGGGGAAAGAGGCTGACTGGTATCCACAGAATGTGTCATCCTATTCACTTGATTATTAAAACTTCCTCTGCTGAATCACCATTTGGTGAACATTCACTTGAGAGACTAATATCCCTTTATTTATAGCTCATTCAGAAAAATCTATCCACATACCTCTCTTCCCAGGTCTCTTTGTCACTATTTATCTAAACACTTTCCTCCCCAGTCCCTGGCCATCCAACCAAACATTGGCAACAGACCATGAATCAACATACAAACAACCTCCAGCCATTACTCTTTCCAGGCTAAATGGACAAGCAACTGTTTGAAGTTCTGCCCACCAGGATGATTTCCCTTCAACTATTGTCCTTCTGGAATGTTCCAGAAAGGGGTTTTAATGTTACATCTTTCCACTCGCTGGTGTAACCTGTATATTATGCAGAACCATCTGTATACCAGGCCTGTTTTTTTTCTTATTCAGTCAACTGATGATAAGGAACTCTCCAACAGGTCAAAGTTATGAGTTTATAAGAACAAGATAATATGGCAGGAGTGGGGGCAACGGACATTTGACCCACTTCCCAATATAACTTTCTTGTGCCTTCAGAGTCTGCTATAATCTTATCTTGAAATACCACTTTAATTTTATGATGGAGTGCTTCTGTGCACACCTACTTTAAAACATGTTGTGTTAGACAAAACCCAGTTCATGATGTGCAACTCAGGACTCATGAAAAATTGCTTGCCTATAATAAGGGCCAGTAGCAGGCTAAAGCAGTTCCCAAAAGGAGACTAGTTCTCTACACAGGATTGCAGGAATTTGCTCCAAAATGCTAAAGGTCTGCACTGTAACTGTCCTATAAAGGACTGGAAAATGTTCAAAAAAGCACCTCTATTTATCACTGACACTTCTAGCACCACTGAATCTCCTGAATCATATGGTACAAGTGGCAGAGCAGATAGCACAGCTTCCTGGACCAGTGGCAGAGTCTCTTATTGTTCCAGTTTCCCTTCAAAACTAGCAGCTTTTCAGGTCACTCAGTGGATGGCAGGAGAGGCACACCCAAATGAGGAATATGTTATCTCCTAAATCCAAAGAGGCCATCTAGGTATTGTGTCTCTTTTTGGGTTTTAGTAGGGGATAGATGCAATAGCTTATCCTTCACCTTAGAAGAGATATCCCAACATGCCCCACACCATTGGACACCGAGAAATTTCACCGAAGTGGAAGGACCTTTAATATTTTTGGATTTTTTCCCCACTATCCAAAACATAAATGTCTTGTCAATAATTTTAGAATAGTGCCTATTTCTTTCTCAGTAAGAACAGTCAATATGATATAATCAATATAATGACCAGTGTGATATTTTGTCGTAGGGAGAGCTGATCTAGGTCCCTGAGGATGGTCATGAGAAAGTTCTGGAAAGTTGATATACGCCAAAAGTAGGACAATGAAGACATATTTCTTACTTTGAAAGCTGACTGCAAACTCTTTCCAGTTGCTTTATTACCAAAAATTGAGAAAAAAGTATTTGCCACATCAATAGCTGTGTACCAAGTAAACCACATGATGTATTGATTTGTTTAAACAATGGTATCATCTTTGGAAGAGCAGATGCAATTAAAGTCAGCACTTGGTTAAGTTTATGATAATGCAATATCATCTTCAAAGATCATTTTGTTTTTTTCATAGGTCAAATAGGAGAATTGAATGGAAATGTGGTGGGAATCACCAACCATCAAGTCCTGGACTGTGGCACTAATCTCTGCAACACCTCCAGGAATGAGGTATTACATTTGATTTACTATTTTGTCAAGTAAAAGCAGTTCTATTGGATTCCTCTTGAAATTTCCTACCATATTAGTCCTCACTCCTCATGTCAGGGAATCAATGTGGAGATTCTGCCAATTGCTGGGTATGTCGATTCCAATTATGTATTATGGAACTGGGGAAATAACCACAGAATGGGTCCAGGGAAACACTGGAGCCACTCAAAAAAGTATCAGAGGTAAAACTCCACTGATCACCTGAACTCCATAGCCTCTACTCTGATTTGTGGACCACAGTGATGTTTTTGGTCTCCTGGATTTGATATCACTTCTGAGCTGGTGTCTAAAATCCCACAGATATCAGATCATTTCTTTTTTCTCAATGCACTGTTATTCCAGTAAAAGGTCATAACTTTTGGGGGAAAATTGGAAGGAAGGTTAACTGTATAACTTTTTGGATGTGTAGCAAGGTCATTTCACAAAAAGACATGGCCTTCTCTTCATTAAAGAGTCTTTGTGTCTGAAAACTGTCTCTGGGAATTGATTAAAGGTCGATGAATATCTGTTTTTATAATTCTAGTTAGACTTTTATTCTCTTGATCCAGAACTCTTCTTCTTATACCAATCAACTAAGAATTCAGTAGACTGTCCATCTATTTTACTACTAGATGCTCCAGACCTACTAAGCAATGCCAAAGTTCTGTGTGAATCAGACTATTTTGATTACTGCTTTGAGTATTCTGTCCATTATGGCAGCAACAACCACCTAGTCATTGTCAATTAAATGCTTCCATTTGTCTTCTTTCAACCTGTTATCTGACCATCCCCATAGTGATTTAGCATGCAATTTCAGTGACAGTATTTCCAGTAATACATGACCTACAGAGAAGAGCACCCACAAAGTGCTTTGAGGATGACGTGGTTAGTCTCATAAATTTATTCCACAGAGTCCTGGTGAATGTTGTGTCCTTTGGATATTCCTGGGGTAGGTGATCAGGTTTTATTTGATAAATCCACTCTGACATTCCAATCTCTCTAAGTCTTTTGATCCCCTTATCTACATTATATCAGGAAAGTTCTGCATTTTGGCCTCAGGCAATGTAGGCCACCTTTAGTTCTATCTTTCAGCCAACCACCAGAACGAATTGTTAATGTCCATGTCCATTCTAACTCCCTGAGGTTTGACTGCTAATACAGAATTTCTGCTTAGTGGGTCCATATTAATAAATTCAGCCTGATACAACTTTGTGTTCCTTCTACCATTGTCACTTGCTCATAATATCTATTCCCACAGATATTTCCCTGATTTCTGTCCATGTAATTCGGCAGTCACTCACTTCTTTTGAAATGTAGCCCATCTCCTCATGGGTCATACCTTGTGTTTCACATTTTCAAGTCTTTTTGGACTTTTCATCTAGTTATAGGTCTGGAAGAAAAGAGGGGTGGTGGAGTTGGGTCATATTAAGTATTAGAAGTGTCTTGCAAGCTAACTAACTCAGGTCATTCCATTGTACTTTCATCTGGTGAACCAGGATTAATTGAGATAGGTGTGAGAGATTTTTCCTTAGGGGAGGTGTTTTTAGTTTTAACAGGCACATATTTATCAGGACAGATTGAAGATTGGGTGGCTGATTCCTTAGGGAAGATTTTTTTTTTGTTGTTATTGTTGTTGTTGGTGGTGGTGTTGTTGTTATCATTGCAGTTTTATCTGGCAAAGAATCAAAAGAATATAGGCATTTAATGTCCCCATCTTTATGATTATCAACCCAAATGTTGCCGTTCCAATTTTCAATATCCTATTCATTTCCAATGAATGCCCTCACTTTAAGGCATATGCCCTGCAAGTTTGGGAATTCACTTTACATTGTAATACAGCCACTCATACGATAAGACTCTGGGTCTGGATGCTAACTTCAGATAAGATTTTAGACAAAATTGACTGTGTCATTGCAAACTGGAAGAAAGGTGACCCTTGTTTCCAAGTGTAAAAGAACCTGGCAAATTTGAGTTCTGATGTCAGATGGAAGGCAGAATTTGAAATTGACCAGCTTGGATTTTTAGCTGAGTATGTTTCAAAACTAAAGTTAGAAAGTGCAGCCTGGTTACTCCTTGTAGCTTATAGTAAAATGTGAGAGGAAAGGGATAAGCTTAGAACTGAACTCCTGGGCACAAAACAAACAAACAAACAAACAAACAAACAAACAAACCAAAAAAACAATGGTTTGGAAAATTCTGGGCTTCCAGAGAGAGATTTCTCAAAGAATAGTGCTCCTTATGAGGATTTAGGTGAACATTGATCCAGCTAACCCATTCAGTGCAAGTCAGGGTTGGAAATGCAGTTATTCTGAAAGGATTTTTGGAAAGGTTTTTGTCTGAAGGTTTTGACCCCCTGTGCAGTAAATGAAAAACTGACAAGCTTCTTGTGAGATCTCTATGAAGAGAACTTCTGCCAGCCTGGAATAAAAAAACAGTAAATGAAGAAATTGAAGAATATTCATTTCAAAGGCAGAACCACGGAAACTAATGTCTGGACCAATGTTGCAGTTTGATGTAATTATGAATTCTAAAAATATAATTGGATCATGCTTGTAAACTGATCTGTTAATCTGGACATGATTAAGTTATGATTAGGGCGTTGACTGGGCCACGTCAGTAGGGCGTTGAGCCCCACCCCTTGGTGGGTGGGGAATTGAATATAAAAGGCAAGGCAAAGAACGGTTTTTGAGAAGCAGTTTTTGAGAAGCAGTTCTGATGTTGGAAAAAAGCCCCCAGGAGAAGAGAAGCGAGCCATTCACCTGATCATCTACAGCTGACCTTGTGGAGGAAACAGGAGCTAAGCCAAGAGAGAAACGCAGCCCCGGGAAGAGAG
>JAQZBX010071430.1:0-15240 GCA_029593785.1 Cabassous unicinctus | reverse complement strand
AAAAAAAAAAAAATAGAAGGAGGATCCCCTACTTCACATCTTATACAAAAATCAACTGAAAATGGATCAAAGACCTAAATATAAGAGCAAGAGCTATTAATCTCCTGGAAGGAAATGAATCAGAACTTTGTGTTAGACAATGGCTTCTAAGACTTTATATCCAAAGCAAAAGCAACAAAATTAAAAATAGTTAAATTGTACCTCATTAACATTCAAATTTTTTGTTCCTCATAGGACTTTATCAAGGAAACAAAATGGCACTCTACACAACGGGAGAAAATATTTGGAGAATGTATATCCAAGTAAGGTTTAATACCCAGAATATGTAAAGAAATCCTTCAACTTAACAACGTAAAGACAAACCAATTTAAGAAAATGAGCAAATGATTTGAACAGATATTTCTCCAAAGAAGACAAACAAATTGCAATGAAAAGATGTTCAACATCATTAGTCATAAGGGAAATGTAAATCAAAACCACAATGAGATACCACTTCACAACCATTAGAATGGCTAGTATTAACAAAGAAGACAATAAGAGGCAATGGAAAGTATTTGGAGAAATAGGAACATTCATTCATTGTTGGTGGGAATATAAAATGGTGCAGCTGCTGTGGAATACAGCTTGACAGTTACTCAGAAAACTAAGAATAGAAATATGAAATAGCCTAGCTATCCCCCTACTCTTTATATATGCCTTAGAAATGAAAGCAGGGACACGGATAGAAGAGATTTGCACAACCATGTTCACAGCAGCATGATCCACAACTGGCAAGAGATGGAAGCAACCCAAGTGTTCATTAACTGATGAATGGATAAACAAAATGGGATATATACATGCAATGGAATATTATTCAGCTATAGAAAATGACTGGAGTGCTAATTCACTCAACAGTCTGGATGACACTTGAAAAGGTCCTGGTGAGTAAAAATATATGGGATATAGAAGGGGAGACATTGAATGGTCCTACGGATAAGAAATAATTAGAATAAGCAAATTGAAAGGGTCAGAATCTAGAATATAGGTAACCATGGGATGAGGTGGGGAAAAGTAATAGGAATTTAAGGTGAAAATGTACAAAATTTCTATTTGGAATGGTGGAAAAGTGTTGGTAATGAATAGTGGTAATGGTATCACAAAATTTTGAGCATTAACAGAACTGAAATCTATGCCTAAATGTGGTTAAAAGCAGAAATTTTATATTTGGTACCAGACTAGAAATTTTTTTAAAAATCTATGGAACTACACAGCACAAATAGCAAACACTAAGTTAAACTGTAGACTATAGTTAATAGAACAATTATAAAAATGTGTTCTCATTAATTGTAAGAAATGTATCATAATGTAGCGAGTTAATAATAAGGTGGTACACGGGAATCCTGTATTTTATGCATGATTTTTCTGTAGACTCACAATTTCTCTAATGAAAATAGATGGCTTACAGTATGATCTCATTTAATTAACATTCTTGATATCACATAATAATAGCAACAGAGGACATATTAGTGGTTTCCAGGTGGTAAGGAGGTACTGGGGATAGAAGGTGTATTAGTCAGCTCAAGGGGTGCTGATGCAAAGTACCAGGAATCTGTTGGCTTTTATAAAAGGTATTTATTTGCTGTAGAAGCTTCAAGTCACAAGGCCATAAAGCGTTACCTTCCTCCCAAAGTCTGTTGCCATGTGTTGAGCAAGATGGCTGTTGGTCTCTGCAAGGGTTCAGCATTCCTCTTCTTCCTAAGGCTCCATGGTTCCAACTTCTTTCAATCTCAGCTATAGGCTGGGATAAGTCTTATCTCTCTTCCAGGGCTCATTTGTCTCTGAGTTCAGATATAGGTTACCATAAGGCTTGTCTCTCTTCCTGGGGCTTATTTCTTTCTGGGCTCACCTGCTCTGCTCTCTTCACAAGGTCAGCTGTAGACTATCAGGCTCATTCTCTTCTCATGGCCTCTGCTGTGTCAAATGACGCCTTCTTTCTTTCCTCATGTATCTGCTTCTCTGTGTATTTAGTTCTTGAGGCTCCAGCATCAAAACTCCCACTCTCTACTCTGTCCTGTCATTTTCTTTGTGAGTCCCCACCCATTTGGTATGGCAGAATCAAAACCCCAGGTTAATTTGATCAAGTAAAAGTGAAACCTCTGAATCTAATACAATCTAATATGCCCAGAGGAACAGACCAGTTTACAAACATAATCCAATATCTATTTTTGGAATTCATAAATAATATCAAACTGCTACAGAAGAGATGAGATTATTTAAGGGAAGCATTAAGGAGCTATGTCGCATTGGAATTATTCTCTATCTTGACTATATCACTGCCAGTATTCTAGTTTTAATATTGCACTATGGCTTATTTAAATGTTTTTAATGGAGAGATTGAGTAAATGGTAAATAGAATCTCTATTATTTCTTACAACAGCATGCTAATCTATAATTATCTCAAAATAGTTTAATTAAAAGAAATAAAAAGTTGGTTGTTACATTTGCCCAAAACTTTTATCCAAAAGATATTTCTTAATTTGCCTTCAAACTTT
This sequence comes from Cabassous unicinctus, assembly GCA_029593785.1. Classification (NCBI taxonomy): domain Eukaryota; kingdom Metazoa; phylum Chordata; class Mammalia; order Cingulata; family Chlamyphoridae; genus Cabassous; species Cabassous unicinctus. The sequence goes on along the minus strand of JAQZBX010071430.1, from coordinate 12,709 downwards.
CATGTCAATCCTTACTAAAATAGTTGCTTAAATGGTTATAAAACATTAAATATTGTCATCCTGAGCAAAAATTACTTAACTGTTTGTTTTCTTTAGAATTGCTTGAATAATTGTAAACTAGTAAAAATGTTAATTTTTTTAAAATTGAAAATCTATTCATTATGTTTCAAGGCCTGTGAATAATCATCCACAGCTCCCAGCTTCTTTCTCTGGTCTCAGCTCTGCCTTCTGAGCTATTGTTTACACCTACCTGACTCTTGGTTATATGTTTCTCCCCCTACACCCCTTCTTTAAGTTAGCACATTTGTAGCATTATCAGCCTGCTTACTAATGGCATAATTTGGGGGAGTCTAAAAGCTTCTTTCTCTTTCAGTCCAACCTGGCAACATTTCTCCTGGTCTAAAATTCTCAAGAACCTGTGAATTTTGCATAGACTTTACAGGAATTCATTCCATTAGGACAAAGCCAAATTCACAAACTTATGTATGTATGTATTTTAACTAATCTATTAGCTACTTTTGGAATCTGCTAAGACAGCTCTTAAACATCCTAGAGTCCCTCTACTTTAATTGCGAATATACATAAAAATATGCTTACTGCTCTGTAATTGAATTTGCAGACCTTTAGATCTTGCTGGGTTTTTAAAAATGTATTACAACCACACCCTGAGCCTTTTCTCTATGCCACAATTTTAGCAGCCATTTCTGAATTATGTAATATCTTTCCATCTGCATAAAATGAGGTTTTCCCATATCATCAAGTTCTGGTTCTCTCTCTCTCTCTCTCTTTTTGAAACATCCCTTCCCTCAATTTATCACTCATCTCCCATTTTACTAAAAGCAGCAAATTGGAACCTGGTCACACATTCAAACATTTGCATGGAATTCTTCACTAAATTTCCAAGGTAATCATGTCTGAGTTCTGCTTTCCATATTAACTATGGGAAACAATCTTGCTAAGCTTCTACCGTAACATATGAAGGGTCGCTCTACTCCTAGCTTCCAATAACATGTTCCTCATTTTCTCCTAAACCCTCACCAGCAGCATTCATCAAGTCCAGATTTCCACAATCAGTTTTGTTTTCACAGTGATTTATGCTTTTTATAAGATGATTTAGTACTTTTCTATACAGCTCCTCACTCCCCTCTAAGCCATCACCAGCAGCAAATTCAATGCATATATATCAACTAAAAGTCTGTTCAAGGAAATCCAGGCTTTTCCTATAATTTCCCCCAACATTCTTCTAGCCTCTGCTCACTGCCCAATTCCCAAACCACTTCCATATTTTTAGGTATTTTACCAGAAGTATTCCACAACTAGGTACCAAAATATATATTAGTTTTCTATCATTGCTGTAACAAATTACCACACATTCTGCATCTTGAAACAGCACCCATTCATTTTTTCACAGGTTATAATTCTGGCAAGGCACATTTGGGTCCTCTCCTAAGGGTCTCATAAGGCCAAAATCAAAGTGTGAGTCTTGATAGACTCTTATCAGAAGTCTCTGGGGAAGAATCCACTTCTAAGCTCATTCTAGTTACTGAAGCAATAAGTTCCTTGTGATTACAGGATTGAAGTCCCATTTTTTTGCTAGCTATCAACTGGGGGCTGCTCTAAGCCTCTGAAAGTCATCTGCATTCCTTGGCACGTGAACCAAAGCCCTCCACTATCAAAGCCAACAAAAATGCATCAAATCCCCATCGTGTTGCAAATCTCTGGCATCTTTCTCTGCCACCAATGTATTGGGAAAAAAATTGAGTATTGTTCAAACTTTAAACTCTGACAACCAGCAACTAATATTTCCTTGGTCAGCATATAGTCAGCATAAAAGGCAGTAGCCCTATAGTCTAAAGCAAGAACTTACACTTCTTTGTTACAGAGCAAGCAAACACCAAGATAAGTCTTAGAAACTTTCCAGGGTGGCTGTGAACATTCTCAAGGAAACTGGCCACTTCCTTGGGAATTGATGCACGAACTCTGGAATGTGCTTTGGCTCATGATTTGAATGGATAAGCAATAGTAAAGGTTAGTATAAAAGGGGAGGGTCGTATAGGAGCTGCTTAAAGTCTCATCCTGGGAGGGGACGCTCTACCCAGGTGTTCTTTCCAATAGTTACTCTGGTATCAGCTGCTGATTTGGGACTTCCCAGCCGTGAGCCATACGTTGGCGTGTCCCCTAGTTTGGTGAGTTTGTATATACATTTATCGTTACTTAATTTCTTATTAACTATTTAGAGGCTTATGAATTTCCACAACAGTGGGACCCCTGTTTTTAACTCACAGGCCACACGTCGTATTAATTACTAATAAGCAGCTATTTCTATGTACTATTGTGACTTAAATATGTATTAATTGTTCCCATCTCCTTTGCATTTAATAAACTTTATTAAATCAGGCTTCCATTATTGTTAACCTTTATTTGGCAGAACAAGCAACATGAAGAAACTGATAATCCAGATAATCCAGATAATCTCAGCATCTTAAAATTGGCTGCTTTGGGGCTTTATTTACATATGTAAAATCCCTACTCAAAATTACCTAGATTAGTCATATTTGATTAAATAACAACAGGATGGGAACTTTGAGGGGGAGAGGTTGCTACCACAGGTATAATATAAGTTGTAAAGCATGTCCTTAGTTTGTAACTAATTTTTTAATTTTGGTGGTAGTTGTGGGATTTTATTATTATTATTTTATTAATACAGTTTATTAATTAATAAATGGGCAAGGAACAACATGGATGAGCTTTGAAGGCATAATATTTGATGAAATAAACCAGAAACGGAAGGATAAATATTGTATGATTTCACTGATACAAAATAATTAGAATATGAATACTCATAAAGTCATAAATTAGAATGCAGGTTAACAGAGGCTGGCTGGGGGTGAGGAATGGAGATTTATGGTTAATTGCTATAGACCTTCTATTTAGGTTAATGGAAGAGTTTTTGTAATGGATGTCGTTGATGGTAACACAAGATGGTAAATGCAATTAACACCACTGAATTGAAAGTGGATAAAATGGGAAATTTTAGATTTCATATATGCTACCAGAATTAAAAAGAAACATAGAGCTAGTTAATAATATAGTTATAATAATAATGTTTCATCAATAATAACAAATGTGCCACACCAATGCAAAATGTGAATAATAGGGAAAACAGTATTTGAATTATGGGGTTATATGAGAATTTTATAGTATCTGCATGATTTTTCTGTAAACGTACAACTGCTTTAATTAAAAACACATAAAAATATTAATGGGTAACTTTAAATTCAATTTTATTGTTTACTTTAGTATGCTTCTGTGTTTGTTGTGTCATGATGGGAACTGACTTCTTCCTACTAAATTATTATAAAATCATAAGTTTTATTACAAGTTCATTTTTTCCACAAATGTTCAGTTATCCAAAGGACTTTGTATTCTCATTTTCCCCAAATCATTTGTAATGTTGCTTTTAACTTTATATAAGTATGTTTGTGAATATAATGTTTTTAAGAAAATTGGCTGTTCTTATCTATGGATCACTTTGGCTATTCCAGAAAGAAGAACAAACATATTATATTGAAATATATGAAATTTTCCCTTTGCTGTTGGTCAGAATAGTCAAATACTACCAATATTTTGTTGTTTAAACTATTGTATTGCTTTATGATATCTGAGAAGCAAAGCTTACATTATTATATATATATATATATATTTTTTTTTTTTTAAAGTTCTGGCTGTCTCATGATTTTGTTCTCCTTCTATTTCATAGGAAACTCAGTATACTTTTAGTTTCCAAGTAAAACTTTCTTTTATATAGATTGTGATCAAATTAATTTATTGAAATATCCATAAAATTTAATCACTCAAAATCAGATTATATTTGTCCCCCTTTGTTAAATAAAGTTTATTCTGTTTTATGAAGTTTGGATTTATATTTCCTCATATAGGATATACCCATTTAGAAAATCAAGCCATTATTATTCAATTACTTTATCATTATGTGGAAAAAGTTTCATATTACTGACTCCTTTATGTTGTCCTTTGGGGTTACATTCATATAACCATTGTGTCCTAAAGAGCAACTGAGGCTGCTTGAATGCATGTGATATTATTTTATTTACACAGGCTACAAACACATCAGTAAGAGATGGAAGATCTTTGGCAAACTCAATAAATTGTCATTTTGCAGAAAGCATGCTATCAATTCTTTTCTTTTTTATCTGTAATTCTAGATCATTCACGTTGTCCAACACAAGAAATAATTCCAAAAGGGTTGCTAGAATTCTCATTTGGGAGAAAGCAGCTACACTACAAGTGTTTCTAACATTTTAAATGTTTAATTCATTTTCTGTGGCTCTTCTTAATATAAAGTGAATAGCACAGAAGAGGCTCTGATGAAGGCGCAATGATTTTGGCCAGCTGGAAAGCCTACTATGACAGGTTCTTCCTTGAACCTGGCTATTTTGCTTTAATTATTTGTCTGTTTGTTTTGTCAACTGTTAATGATCCAGTGTAGCCTAAGCCAACTGATAATACATCCCTAAAAGATCCAGTGATCTTTTTGTCCTTTCTTAACAGAAATCAGCACATAACTCTAAATCTTGGACAAATCTCTTGACTTCTGTTTCCCAGAAATATTACTGAGTTGCAGGTCCCTGCTTTACATGAGGCATAGATGAACAAATATGAACCTCACCATCTTGTATATTTACTTTTTCCCTATAGCCTTGTTGCTACAATATGAGAGTTTTTGTCAACATAGGAAAAAAATACATATGTGTGTGTATATGTGTGTATATGTGTGTGCAGAGGGAAAGGGGTGGAGTATATGGAAATCCCCTATATTTTCAGTGTAACATTTATGTAATTTAAAGCTTCTTTAAATATAAAGAAAATATTGTTAAATAATAGTAGGAAGGTACTGAATGTGGCTCAAGCAGTTGGGTGACTGTCTTCAACCTGGGAGGTCCTGGGTTCTGTTCCTGGTGCCTCCTAGTAAAGATAAACAAAGAACGAGGTGACACAGTAAGCTGATGCAATGAGGAGATGCAATGAGGGGACACAGTGAGCAGGGAGCAGATGTGGTTCAAGCGATTGGGTATCCACCCAATCCCACCTGTCACATGGGAGGTTGCAGGATTGGTTCCTGGTGTCTCCTAAAAAAAAAGAGCAGACACATTGAGAAGACACAGTGAGCAGAAACAGAGAGCAGACAGCAAGCACAAATGGCCAACAGGGCAGAAGGAAACAAAATGAAAAAATGCATCATTTAAAAATATTAGGAGAAACTTCTGGAGCCCTTACTGGCTCTTCCCCAACCCCTACTCACTGTGTTTTAAAGTCAGTCTTCACTCCCATTCTGGATCACTGGTGCTAGCCTGGAGAGAAAAAGGAAACCCCTACAAGCATATTAATTTGCTTGTATGATGGTGCCAATCTACAGGTGGCCACCTGAAGGGCTTTACCAGGACACTCGTTTCTGGCTCACCCTGCCAGAACTTGCCCTGCAAGAAAAAACAGCTTGTACACAGCTAAAGCATGGCTTGGGGCAAAGGGTTACCCACTTTAAGACATAAAATAGAGCACCCAGGAAAGGGGGTGTCTATTCCATCAGGTGTAGAGGGGACATTCTGATTTCTCTAAACAGGGAAATTCCTAAGGTCATTAGCATATGCCAAGTACAAGACATGGGCTCAGAAACCACAGTGAGGAACCCATGATTTTGTCTAAGGCTGACTTTCCTTTTAGGAGGGCTAGACACTGAAGAGAATATACCAGAGATAACAAGATAAAATATGAAAATGTCCAGTGTGCAATGATAAATTAGAAGACAAAAATATGAAATGATGGTCCAACCAAAAGAAGATGATAAAACATCAGAAACAATCGAGAAAGAAAACAAGACTTTGGACATACCAAACAAATACTTTTTTTAAAATGGTCTTCAAAATGCTCAAAAACAGGAAGAAAAAGCTACAGGATATCAGGAAATGATGGATTAATAAAAGGAGAAGGAACCAAATGGAAATACTGTAGTTGAATACCACAAGAGAAGAAAAAGAAAAAAAAAATAAGCCAATGGAATGAAAGAAAATGACTGGCTTCTAACAAAATTATATCTGATGAGACAGTCTTCAGAAAATTAGGGAGAGACTAATATGACATTCTCATGGTAAAACAAACAAATTCAAAAGTAAAAAACCTGAAGGCATTTGTCACATTAGAGATGCTCTACAAACAATATTAAGCAAATTTTTCAGACAGAAATGAAAGGACATTTAACAATGAGTCAAATTACATAAAACTAAGATCTCTGGTAAAGGTAACCTTTTATGTAATTATAAACACCAATAATAATGTATTGTATTTTTTGGTATGTAACTCCACTTTTTACTTTGTACAAGTTCTAAAATTCAAGCACATAAAAGTAATGATAAGTCTGTGCTTTTGTATATACAATGTATGAAGACATAATATGCAACAATTACAACAAAAAGAGGGGTAACAATAGAGTATAGGGACAGTATTTGCATAGAGGGACTTTGGTTAACACATAATGAAAACAATATTGGTTTAGCAATTGTAACAAAGTACGAAACTAATATAAAATAATAATGATAAGGAAAACTGCATTTGTTTTTGTGGGAGTGGGTGTTATATGAAAACTCTGTTCTTTCTCCAGGATTTTCTGTAAACCATAACTACTCTAATTGAAAATAAAACTGCTTCCTGGGACAAAGAACAATACAACATAATTATAAATGGGACAATTAAAGAAAAAGACTTAGTAATATTTGTGCACCTAACTGCAAAGCCACCAAATATATGAAACAAATATTTACAGATTTCAAAGGAGAAATTGATGTTTGTACTGTATATAAGAATTCAATATATCACATTCAATAATGGATTGGCCATCTAGACAGAATATCAATAAGAAAATATAGAAATGTATAATATTAATAATAAGAAAAACTGCAGGTGGGGGATATATAATATTTTTCTTTTTTCTGCATGATTTTTCTTTAAAACTACAAATGCTTTAGTAATAACATGAATATAACGAAATCAACTACTAAAATTAGTTGCTAATGGTAAAATTTGAATTTCAAGTGTTAAAGAAATTTAGAAAATTTTCTGTCCTACAAATGAGCTTGAGAACTTCCCAATAGTAAAAGATCTGTCTGAGACAACTGTTAGAGATATTAATAAATGTGGTTTATTTTGGAATTTTAAAATGAAATTTCATATTTTTAATATCTGAATTATTCCATGAACAAATATTTTCTAGATGAACATGACTAGATATTACAAAATTATGCATAGGAAAAATCAATTAAAATTGCTAAATTGAGCATGGATTTAAGTCTAGTGGAATAAAAAAATTTATTAAAGATTCAAACTATTCTTTAAGAAATTGCCACTTGCTGATTTTCAGTTTAGAATATTAATATTATAGAAGAATTAAGAAGCTTCTTCAATCTCTAAACAAATATTTCTTATCTTTTAAATTATATATTTCTTTAACACAACATTTTCTTCATACTCTGACTAAACCAATATATTGAAACAGAATGAATGCAGAAACATATGATAATTCAGCTATTTCCCAGTAAGCCAGAAATATATAGAATTCGAAGATGATAACACCATTTCTCTTTCCCCAAAATTTATTTTAATTTTGGAAAACAAAATATTTTTAAATGTATTAAAATATGATATATTTTTTAATAATTTAAATAATTTTATACACATATCAGTTTTAATGTCTAATATGGTAATTTTCCACAGATACAAGCAACAAATTATAAATTATTTAGGAATTTCAATCATTTCTTCAGTGCAAATTGTCCATGAATCCAAAAATATGAGAACAGATTATTTATGTAAATTATATTAAATTATGTTCTGTCATATTTCAAGGAACCTCAGGTAATATATTTTTGTATGTATTTTTCCTATCATTACCATCTTCTGAATGCTATATTTTGTGAAAATGTTAGTATGGCTGTATTAGATGTCTGGCCATCATTTTCTCTCAAAGTCATCTCCAGATTGCAAACCTGCCAAGTTCTTCTATGGATTTTGTTTCACTCTGAATAGTCTTGCTATATCAGGGAATTTTTGCAACTTCTAAGAAAGTGAGCAATCCTTCAGATAATTGCTTTTTTTTTTGCTCAAAATACACATATAAAGACTAGGAACATGGAATGATTATGAAAGTCGGTTAAGATCTGCTTGGGCTTTGTGAGGCCCTTTCTGAGGCATCCTAGCTCTGGTTAAGCCAAAACTGTTCTATACTAAATCAAGGGTGATTTCTGCTTTCAAAGATTTGACTTCTTTTCTCTACTCACCATGAATTTCATATCTGTGGGGATAAGGTATTTAGAGACATTTATTTTTGAACCTTTATTTCTAAGTTTTCTTAGTGCCTCTAGCCTCTCCCATACTCTGATACTCTCCTGATTGATAGCAATAAATAAGCATTTTCAGAATAATGCCAAATGTTCTACTTTCTTACAACCTGCTTGTGAGGTAGTAACTCACACTCTGAGGGGTTCCTAACATTATTGTCATACAGCAGGTGAGACAATCTCTTCCAAGCACTTTTGGTACATTTCTCACTATATGCCACAAACCCTTTTATTTGCTTTCTTTTAATAATTCATTCTAAAATGAATCCTAGTTTTCTTTAATTTAGTAACTTCTGGTCAATTTTTTTTTTGATGCCATACTGCTATTCTAAACCCTTAAAATATAGTGTTACTGGGGCTGCATGATTTTATAGATACATTATGTTAATAAATTATATTCATGATGTGACATAAAATTGAAAATATTGATCATGAGTAACTATGAAATGTTTGGAATACCTCTGTTGTTAAGTTTAATAACAACAAAGAACTTTGCTAATAGGCACTATTATAAATTTAATAATCTCAAGAGTACAGGGAAAAATTCCTCATCAAGAGTTGAAAGAAAACTGGCTCCTCTGGATAGTGAAATCACCATTTCCCCAGGCCTCCTGAGAGACATGACACATATGTGTTCATCGTAAATAATAACCATATTTATAAAGAATCTAGAATCACAATTTTTCCAATGATTATGGGTAAATGTGAATTTCCCAGTGAAGTAACTCCTTGAAATTTATTTAGAAAGAATGAAGCAAGATCACAGATTTTGTAAAGTCCCTACAATTATGCAAAAGAAATATTCATATTACAGAAGATAAAATTGTTTCTTCACTTCTCAGGTATATCTGTATGCTTTAATTCATGATTTTCATTAAATGGCTAATTAAAAATGCACTTACATAGCTGTGATATGTTCTGTATCATTAGCATAATTAATTATTTCTGCTCCAAATTATAAATTGATACTCATAGAGATCTGAATGTTCCTACTTCTGGTTTTGTTATAGTTGATCAGTGTTTAAAACAGTACCTGATACTTGGGAATTATCCTGAGTGACATTACAATGACAGATATAGGCCATTTTACATCAGCATATAACATGCAGAACTGTGTGGGAGAGAGTGTGGTCTACAATGTGAACTATGGTCTATGTTTAGTGGCAAAGCCCCAGGATGTATATATCCATTGCAGGTGATGTGCCACACTAATGAAAGATGTTTATGTGGGATATTATGGGAGGTGTGGAAAGTGGGGAACATGGGAATCCCTGTAATTTTTAAGTAACATTTATGTAATCTAAGCATCTTTTAAAATGTAAAAAAAACAAAAACAAAAACAAAAAATCAAAAACAACCCAGTACCTGATAATAAATATGTGATATGTAGGCTATATACCAAACACCAAAATATAATGATACAGAAATTACCAAGAAATTGAACTAATACAAACACGATGTATAAATTATTACTTGAACTAGGTTGTAAAAGATAGCTAAGAAATTTAGAGGCACCAGTGTGTTATCATAGCATTTCATAGAAATCAATCCTCATAAGTAAAATAATCCTTCAAATACAAATGAATTTGCAGAGATATCTAGTAAAGTTTTCACTACGAATAATTTCTTACATTTATTTACAGGCTATTAAGCACTAGATATGCTCTATATAGTCTTTAATTATGTTCTTGTATTTCATGAATTTAGCAATTGATGAGGAATAGGTATCCCACATTTTTTCCACATTTAAATATTGTGAAATAAACATTTTCTAAATATCCCTGAAGTAATAAGGAGCAGGGATAAACATGGACTCTTTCTCTCCCTCTTATGCACAAGGCTATTATGATCACGCTGAAATAGAAGATGTATGGTAAATTTAGCCTATAGAAACTTGAGAATTTTACACACCAATTGGAAAGATGCAATCTGAAGAGATAGAGGATATGAATGAGACTTCTAAGGATCAATAAGCATGTGTGGTGTGATAAAGGAATTTAAAAGATCTTCTGGAATTTGGGCTATGTACAGTAACTATCCCTTAGGAAAATAATATCAATTTAATTACTGACTATTGTTTTTGCTATTTAATAAAATCTTTGCTAAAGAAATTTATCTTTCTCATAAAATTGAGGAAAGAAGAAATATGCATAATGGAAATGATTATTATAGTAAAATAATTTACATAAATATTTTGTAAAAATCTTATAAACTTATATGAATAAAATCAATGAGAGTAAATCAACACCATTAAAATTATTACACACAAAATAATTTTATGCTACTTAGTAACTACACATGGATGAAATATAAAAATATAACATATGACTATACATAATATAAATATATAAAAATTATATATTATACATTAATTTATATATCTAACATTTTATAGTTACTTGCCTCCATTTAGTTTTTCCTAATATAAAATTAAATATTCTCAATTGACATCCCTTAAGATAATTAGTATTAGAATTCAAAGTATAATTAAGACTGGAATAGGATTTAAGATTTGTTCTGTTTCAAGACAAACTCAAGTAAAAGAGTTGTGATTACGATAGTTATATAGAATAAGCAGATTTCTGCAAAGTCTAGAAAAGCACGGGGTAATCCATCTGGAAAGAAAATAACCTATTCATCAAATTTTGGAATTCATGCTTGATTGAAGGAAGAGTGAATTGAAGAAAAGCAGTATCAGTTGGGGGTGTTTTCTGAGGTACTGGCTTCAGGTGACAAGGTAAACTAGAGAGACAGTGTATATACCATTGTACTGGGATACACTGCAATGGTAAACTGGAATAAATTAGATCTCAAGAGATTCTATTCTGGGGGAGCATGGCTACAAAGGATTACAGAAAGTACCCAAAGGATGAAAAGTTTCATAGGAAGCAAGAAAGAGTGATGAAGTATAATAATTCTGGTGTCTTTTGGATTAAATCGATTCTGAGAAGAATCTCAGAATCATTCATTAACTGTGTTACAGAAACCAATTTTCACCTGGCCAAAGATTCAGCGATATCAGCAATCATCCTAGTCACCTGGTACATGAAGAGAACAGCTGTTCAGTGCTCAAACAAAAGAGCTGCTGCAGAGGGTCTTACACAGTGTTTATCTGGAATTAAAATTTGTTAATGAATAAAATGGGAAAATAAATACTGGATGTCTCCTGGCAGAGTTTGAAAAGAGAGTTTACTAAAATACTGTAAATAGGACTCATAACTGAAAGGCCTTGATTTCATTTTAAATAATTTGAGATCTTAGATTGTTTGTTTCTATAATGTTGAAATTAACACATAAGAGCAGAGTTAGAAAAGAAAGTGAAAAGGGAGATATGTGAATTCATTGATTTCAAAACACTGACGTTTGTCCATTTCCTCTAAGCTGAATTTCTCAGGAGAAGACAGATGTGGATACCAATAGGGCATTTTATTTGTTAATGATGCCGATTATCTCCACTTTATTTTAGTATATTTTTATTTTCTATTTTGAATACAGGGAAATGGCAACATATTATGAGAAATGGACAATCTCACTCTATTCACTGAATTCCTCCTCATGGATATCTCAACCTCACGAAAGCTTCAAATCCTGCAAGGTCTGCTGTTCTTAGTAATTTATATGGGAACCTTGACTGGGAATCTTCTGTTACTGTCATTGTGACAAGCCCAAAATTGCACTCTCCTATGTACTTCTTTCTAGGCAATTTATCCTTCATAGACCTTTGCTGCATTTCAGTTACTGTTCCCAAAATAATTGTGAATTCTCTGACAGGCAGTAAATTGATTTCTCTCCCAGCATGTGCTGCTCAGATTTTCCTATTCGTGTTCTTTGGATCCACAGAGTTGGCCTTCCTTGTGGAGATGTCCTATGATCGCTATGTTGCCATTTGCTACCCTCTGCACTATGGGCTCACCATCACCCCACATCTGTGCACACAGGCAGCTGGTGGCTCCTGGGAAGTGACTTCATCAGTCTGCTATTCACACAGGTGGCATGTTCAGGCTTCCCTTCACAGAGTCCAATTTGATCCATCAATATTTCTGTGGTGTGCCTCAAATTTTGAGGATCTCCTCCTCAGACGTTCAGTTTTCTGAGTTTATAGGCTTAGTTCTAAGTGCTAGTATTATATTACTATGCTCTGCTTTTGTGCTTAAGTCCTACATTGATATATTTTCAATGGTGCTTAGGATGCATTCTGTGGAAGTCCGTAAGAAAGCCCTAGCTACCTGTACCCTTCAGGTGGCAATTCTTATTTTTTGAGTTTCTGGGTTAATTGCTGCCTTTGGTCCTGTTGAAAATAAGGC
>JAQZBX010071429.1:0-15236 GCA_029593785.1 Cabassous unicinctus | reverse complement strand
TACCATTGACATGATCTCAACCTCCAACTTCCTTCAGGAACAAAGAAAGCTCCATTAAATAATCTAAGAAGGAAGATTTGTCATTCCATTTATATTTTTATAAATGGCACATTTACTAAATTAACCAGCAAATCATTCCAGGAATTCTCCTTTGTTTGTGGTTATAAAACAGCACTGAGAATAACTTCCATTCTCATATTATTCTTATTTGTTATTCTTATTTTCATCTTTATTTATTTCCTCAGCTTGCTTTTCCAGCATTATATAACATTGTTTTCTTTATGCCATTGAGTTTTTGAAATACCAAAGGAAGTGAACAAGTCGAAAAACACAAAGAAAAATCAGAAGCTGAAAATGCACTAGGCTCCTTAAAAATGAACCCAATATCTTTGGGTACCGTTTAGCCATATGACATGCGCAAATGGAAATTTTTTGCTATGGCAAGCACCAGAAGCCATGAATTGGTTCTTTTCTCAGAAAAATACTGTTACAAAACTTTCTAAATAATGTTCCTGTTTTTATTGATTCATTTGATGGGGAAAAATAAGTTACTGTACAATGGCTTTTTGGTAGATGTGTGTTGTGTTGTGTTGCTGTTTGTTTTGTGTGGCAGTGAATGATATCGTTGATTATAAAATTGAACCAAGAATATGACTATGGGACTAGGGAAGAGGAGGTAGCTGAAGAAGAGGAGAGGAATAAGAAATGAGCCATGATTTTTAAGGCAAGATGTTACTATTTGAGCCAGTGCACTCTTTATAATATATTACATATGAAAGAGTGTCATAAGAAGCAAGACCATGTAGCAAGGGGACATTATAACCTCAAGCAAACAATAAACCGTGATGTGCCAAACTGCACTTTTTTTTCATGGACAACATGGTTTTCTCCTCATCTACACATAATTTAGTCCATTTTTGAGCATTATGAAAATTAATTTAGTGAATTCTAATGGTGTTACCCATACTAAAAGAGCCACAAATCACAACTTGTCACAGGGTTAGAATGAATGTCAAGACTCTAGAGTGAAAACTGTGAAATATTTTTCAGAATTCACTGTCTTTCTCTAAAAAACAGCCATCCCCTTCCTATTACTTGGAGCACTTAAAACAACAGAATTGTGTCCCCTGATTGTCAGGGTTTGATCCTTGGCTCAGGCAAGGTTGAGGCTCATAATCTCAGGCAAGTTACTTGACCTTATAGAATTTTTGTGAAGATTAAATAAGATATGGTATATAAAGTACTTATCATATAGTAATGACTCAAGAGAAAATGAGAGAGTTACATAGATTAGACAGATGATGATGATGATGACAAAGAGATAGATAGATAGATAGATAGATAGATAGATAGATAGATAGATAGATAGATAGATAAACAGATGATAAAGAAAAAGAGAGAGATTACGTAGTCAGATAGAATAGACAAGAAAGAGGGGAGAAAGAACCATTCCTCCACTGATGCTCATATTCAGAGGAATAAATAATTTGTGTATGATTTAAAGCAAAAGAATCTAACTCCAGCCATTACAGAAAAACTAGTACCAGATTTGCCCCCCTGCTAAAGTTAACTCTAAAAGTAGACAAAATATATAAGGCAACCATTTAAAACACTGAACAGCATATAACACAGGGATATTTTCTTTGAGAGAAGGGAAACATGATACTAGGCCAAGTGGAATTTGGAATTCTTAATGAGCTGAGAATGCAACCAGTGGAGTTAGGATGTCTGAGGTGATTGGAATTCCCAGTGCTGGGTATTGAGAAAAGGGAGCTGCACAGATGGAATAAGCCTTAGAAGTAAGGCAGGAAATCATTGTGGATTCTTGACCACAAGATTGCAAGAGACCTAGAGGGAAGTGATGTGGCTCAAGCAGTTGGGCGCCTACCTACCACATGGGAGGTACCCGGTTTGGTTCCTGGTACCTCCTAAAGAAGACGAGCAAGACAGTGGGCTGACATGGCAAGATAATGCAATGAGATGAAGCAATGAAAAGACACAAGGAGGTAAACACAATGAGAGGCACAACAAGCAGGGAGCAGAGTTTGCTCAAGTGATTGAGTACCTCCCTCATACATGGGAGGCCCCGGGTTTGGTTCCTGGTGCCTCCTAAAAAGAAGACGAGCACACAATGAACAGACACAGAGAGTGCCAAAAACGGGGTGGGGGGTGCAGAATAAATAAAATCTTTTTTTTTAAAAAAAAAGAGAGACCTAGAAGAGACTGCCTGCTTAGGGGCTGAAAGCTGAATGTAATAATGGAGGTCATGCAGGGCTGTGAGACATTATAGCTCTGGCCCAGTGAGAATGGAGATACTTTGCTAAGTACTCTGAGCATTCAGTTTAAACCCTAAAAAGGCCATACATTAGGAGTACCTCAGACTGTAAGGACCATACATTAAGTTCGAAACCAAAATAGATGCAACCTCAAAAATAATAAAACCATGACTGGTAAGACCAAAAAGATCAGCCAGTATTTTAATTGTCTCACAGAACAAAATTCAACATCTACAAAAGGAAGACATTATAATCCAAACTCCCTAAATTGTATCATCCTCAATATCTGGTATATAATCAAAGCTCATGAGATATGTGAAGAAGCAAGAAAATGTAACCTGTAATCAAATGGATTAAATATGAATAAACAAATAAATAAAAATAAATAAAACAAGTCAATAGACATAAACCCCAAGATGACCCATATGTTGGAATTAGCATGCAAGAACTTTAAAAAATATATTAAAAATATATCCAAGGACTTAAAGGAAAAGATAGTTATAATGCGTGAGAAGATGAAGACTCTCAATAGAGAAATGTAGACTATTAAAAAAATTCAAACAGAAATTATAGAAGTGAAAAGTACAATATCTGAACTGAAAATTTTATTGTATAGATTTTAAAGCAAACTGGAGCTGGCAGAAAAAAGGATTAGTGAACTTGAAAAAGTATCAATATAACTTGAAATTTTGAACTTAAAAATATATCAATACAACTTATACAATTTGAAGGAGAGAAATTGGGGGAAATTTTTTAAAAGACTCAGTTACCTTTTGGGCAATAACAAGGAGTTCAGCATACATGTAATCGGAGCCCCAAAGGGAGAAGAGAGAGCAAATGGTGTGGAAACAATAATATTTGAAGAAATAATGGCCCAGAATTTCCCAAATGTGATTATAAAATCTCCTTACAAATACAAGAAACTCAAGTTTATAGTTGAGTAAATTTTGGACCTCATTATATTTCTAGCTCCACTAAGATTCAATTAGTTTTGCTTAAATGTCTTTATCGTTTTAGTGCCATTGTTGCCTTCTTTAAACTATGAAGTGGTTATAACAGAATAACCTTCAGGATTTTTAAAAAGTATCCTTTGGAATCATTGCTCAGTACTTTAAGATCTAGAACAAAGCCTCTCTTTGTGCAATATAAATTACTATACAAACATAAATGATTGGCGCCTGTGTGACATCCATCCCAGCATCAGTAAACAAGCGTAATAAAACCACCCTGCAGTCACTGTGAAATGCAAAGTTATTTGAAAGTTGAAGTGTTACCTTCTTCAAGGTAACCACAATGAGAATTGCAACCTCCTTTATGACACATATTTTCATCAAAGCAGTGGGGAACAAACCCCCCCTCCAGTCTTCTTCCTATGATTCTATTTCAAGAGATCTCTTTCTTCCCCTAAAAATAAAATGTATTTATAAGATTTATTTCCTCCTAAAAAGTAGAAAACATCTTAAAATTTCATGTTTAATTGGAGGTATACAGAATTTAGTATGCATAGAATTGGGAAAATTCAACACCAATCTTGCAAAAGGTCTAAGCAAATATCTAACTTGTTTATTAGTTAATGGCAGAGCAGACTCCATATGATACGAATGCCTGGCTCTGACCGCAAAAGACATTTCCTTCCTTTATTAAGACACTAACAAAACACACTTTTTCACTCCAATTATTAAATTTATTTTTGCAATTATAAATGTTTAGTGTTAAGCTAAATTTTGATGACTTTTTTACCCATTCCATTCAAATATCATTGTACCATCAATCTAAAAGAATTTCTGAAGATATTTAGGCAAAATAAAAGTTCACAAAAGCAGTGAGATCTGAAAGTATAATTATTATGGGCAGAATATATATAGTTAAACTTATATTATCCACTTTCAAACTAAAGGACGAAGAAGGATCTCACACTTCTCCAGTAGGCTGAGCTCCTCCCTAACAGAGCACGTGGAAGGGTCGGAGTACACTCTGGTAATAAAGCATCTCTTAAACTTGCCATCACATGCCTCACAGCTCCATATACCTCTCCTTTGTATTTCTCAGTGTTTCAATGTTATCTTTACTTATGTTTGTTTGAATAAAGCCTCCCTCACTTACTAGACTGTAGGCCCTGTGCTTGATTTTTCTCATCCCAACACGTAGGACAGTGCCTGGTATATGATAGGCACTCAGTAAATGTTTGTTGAATGAATGAACGAATGAACGAACAAACGAACGAATGCAGCCTACCCAACATGTTCCTCAGAGCTCTTCCTTCATTCGGTCTCTTCATAAAGTCCTTGGGCTTCCATTGTGACTCCTCCACTCAGAGAAATTAAGTTTTTCCAGGTCAGGCAACTATACAGGGACAATTTAGAAACAATAAACAAATTGGAAAGCGCTAACATTTCACCTTATACATTAAAAAATATTTTTATTCCCATGTTAGGAATGAGGACATTGAGGTGCAGAAAGCTTTAAGGGGCTTCTAGCAGAGTTGTAGCTGCACCTCCTGTCTCATGGTTCCAATTCATTCTCTCTTCATGACACCACAGATTTGGGTTGAGGAAAAACAACAGATTTAGTGACCTGGGCTGATAGAAGCATCTCCCTTGTGGCAGATGATTAAAATGCAGCCCTGAGCAGTTGCTGGGATTGCCTGGGTAGTAGTCTGTGTTGGGGGAGAGAATAGATTTGGTATTTCAGACGTATGAGGACCCTACATTTAGGGTCCAGAGGGTCCTCTTCTCTTTCAAAATGTATTCAACTCACTAATAGCTTGGCTTTAAAAGGAGTTGTATCTGTTAATTTTTTAATTGCATAAATTAGAGGAAAATTTTACAATATTCTTTCTCTTGACCTTCAAGATCATCCTAAACCAGAGCAAAATATGTAAAACTTTTTCATATCTGGCTGAGTTTTAAAGATTTTGAAAGCATGTTCCCTGGGATTTGCTTGGCTATGCACTACCATGCTTCCTTAATACGCGTGTGTAATTATTGTACGAATTATTGATTTTGAAAGATTCATATTCTCTGCAATTTCTCATTGATTAGTTCAAGGCTGATTTTATTGAAGGCTAAACAAGGACCTTCAGGAATTGAAGAAGCACAAAAATGAATGCAATTCTGAATTTCATTGTATCTACTGAGTCTGGTGAGATACCTTTGCAAGCATTCAAGGCTAGATCTTCCTAAGTACCAACAGAAAGCTGGGAAGCTTCTGGCAATTTTAAGAAAGATTTTTTTAAGCTCAATAATAAAAGTTTATTGAAAGCACCTCTGATTTTCTTTTCCTGCCCTTTTTTATGGGCTTGGTTGTTTTGCTAAATTAGGTTTGAGGTCTTCTCGCTTTTGTTTTAGCACCGCGTTAATGAGGCCAAAATGTCAGGCTCCATCTCTGTAGTGACAAACTGCTCCCTTAACCTCAGGGAGCTCCCTGGTAGATGAAAGCAGGAAGAATATTTGAATTCTCAGAAATCCGTCCACAGGACTGGAAAAACAACTTTAGGGCCTGAGCAACTGAGATCCACACCACATTCACTTATGCAAAATAACAAATTGTTCCCCTCAGTTAGAAAAGAAAATCCCTAAGGAAATTATTAGTGTCATAGAGGAAATGAGGTTGCAAAAAAAAAAAGAAAAGAGAAGAAAAAAAATTAGTGTCCATAAATGATTAACAAGGAACCATACCCACAGTTTAGAAGATGGAAATTTTCAGCCATTTGGCTTGAGATGCCCCAGTGATTACTCTGCATAGATGTGCTAAACAGTCCAGGTTGCACATCAAGTAATTAAAATCTGATTAATTCTTAGTGGGTTAGCAAAGGGTGCTGCTTTTACCCCCAAAACAAATTGGCAATGCACCTGAACATTAAATTTAATTTGTCATTTTGCACATTTCACTGGCTCTATTGTAATATATTTAGAAGCACATTTGCCACTCTGACCTTTTTTGACATCAGCTCCCCCCCATACTGTGTACATTAGATAAGAACTAAAATGTAGATATTTTTAAATTCTCTCATTTAAGTCCTTTTAAAATTCTCTCATTTAAGAACATCACAATGGCCTAATTGCAATTCAAGATATCAACATTGCTTCTTGGCAGTTGCAATCAGCAGAAAAATAATAAATAAAATGTGAATGAACAAATCACTGTTTCAACAGCAATACTTTTGATAATTAGCAAATATATTGAGGAAAAAATATGGAGAAAAACTGGAAAGGGAAAAATAGGATTGGAATTTAAATAGGATTTCATTTAATGATTCCCCTTTGTGTAAAGGTCCATCTTTAATTCATATTACAGTGAGTAATTTGTAATGCTGTGTCAAAATAGATATGCAAAAAGGATATGCATTTGAATTTTAAATCTGGTCCCTAAGTTCGAATTTAATATAGCACCCTAACTGAGTCCTGTATGTGGAATAGGAATTTTGAGTCTGTTTTGAATGTCACAAAGATCAGCAATCATGCATAGTGTTATCATTGTTCATTATCTGCCATGACTTGTGAAAGGAACATGAAATGGCAATAATCATTATTTCTACTACTAATAATATACTTTCAATGCAATTTTCACCATTTTCTAAATATGTAGCAGAAGGAAATTCTCCATCACACCCTGCAAACCACCCCTTCTCCTTTATTCTTGATTTGCAGCTGGAAACCTTGGTGTTCGTGATAAAGTACATTGCCCCAAATGGAAGAACATGCCTTCTGACACTAAAGAAAATTTAACTCCTGACCCCATGCCCACACACCTAGAATCATAAAATCCTCAAGCCCCAAGGGACCTCAAGTGTCATCTAATCCAGCCCCTCATATATCAGATGGGGAAGTAAAGGCCTATTTTTGGTAAATTGACTTGCCCAAGGTCACCCAGCTGGTAAAGAGTAAATAGGGAAATGGAAACGAGCTCTTGATTCAGGTTGAATGCTCTTTCCAACAACCAGGCAGAATAGCCTCTTACTTAGAAACAAGAGTTTGGGGATTAAATAGATCTGGGTTTGAATCCTGATTCTGCCAATTATTTGCTTTAATTTCTTCATCTGAAATACAAATAAGCTAATGCTACTTTCCATCATATCACTGTGAGAATTAAATGATATACTGCACATCAAATACCTAGCACCAGACCTAGCCAAAAAAAAATTCAATAAGTATTAACTGTGGCTATTACTTACTAATCCATGTGGCCTCAAGCAGCTTTGTAAATACAGCTAATTTATGTCTCCCATCCACTACCACCCACCACCCACCACTTTTAAAGCTAGGGGCCCTTGCTGATACAAAGGCAGTGGCCACCAGAGGCTCTGAGGAGAGCAAGAGCAAAAAATAGGTGTAATACGGGGACATTTTCGGGACATTGGAATTGTCCTGCATGACACTGCAATGACAGATATGGTTCATTATACAGTATGTCATAACCTACAAAACTGTGCGGGACAGAGGGTAAACTACAACGTAAACTATAATCCATGCCTACTGGTAATGCTTCGATAAGTGTTCAGCAATTGTAACAAATGTACCACACTAATGAAGGACGTTGTTAATGTGGGAAAGGATGGGAGGCAGAGGGAGTGGGGCATATGGGAATTCCCTACATTTTTTATGTAACAGTTATATAATCTAAAGTTTCTTTTAAATAAATAAATAAATTCCTTACTGACTGACTTGATGAACCATACTATGACAAACAAGACCCTGTGTGAGACGGGAAGGATGACCATGGCCTGATTGGACAACAGTGGTGCCATTTTTCAGTTTCCCCACATTTACATAGCAGTTTACAAACCCTAATTGAAAGCATCACTTTGTTTCAATATTAAACAACCTTGTGTGATAAGTAAAGAATGCACTCTTAAACCCATTTTACAGAGGATCAAATGGAGGCTCAGAGAAGAAATAAGCGATTCGTCTAAGTTTATACTTAGTAAATATACTTAGTATCCTAAGTAAGGATGAGGCTTGGACTCAAGACCAAGGCTCTGGCTTCTACACCCAGGAGCATGCCTTCCATCTCACTCAGAAAATCCTGCTTTGGTTGCATCATCAACAGGGAAAAACAAGAGACTTAAAGAAGCTGAAATCACTCACTCAAATCAGATCTTCTCCAATGCATCCTGCACTGTCCATAAAATGATCATATTTCTCTGACCATCCACTCCATCACCACACACCTGACCCTTTAGCACAACTGCAAAATGAGGAAACACTGCAAGAGAATAAGAAAAAATTACAGAGAAGGGAGCTGGTAGGCCTTACTCAGACTAATGGTGTGTGTGTGTGTATACACATACATGAGTAGTGAGGGCAGAGAGAGGGGGAGAGAGAGAGAGAAAGAGAGAGAGAGGGAGAGAGAGAAAGAGAGAGAGAGAGAGAGAAATTGACTGGGGAGACTGATTGCTTAACCAGAAAACTTCAGCTTGTCAGTACAAGGGAAAGAAAGGGTCTCATGTACTGTTAAGTAGACTAAAGGTCTGAGCTGGAATAAGGAGATCATTGTGGTAGTTGCCAATCCAGAAGGGGCCCTAAGACATCAGTAGGAATGGGAAGAGATGAAGACAAGTAAATCTACGAAAACTCTTCTCAGCGAGAACACTGTACATGCTGGATGGTTTGAGAAGCTGTTGGGTGGTGAGACTCCACAACGGTCTTGCTCTAACCAGTGTCGCTGCTTTCATCTGGACTTCGTAGTTTTAAATAGGATAGCCATATAATTTTCCTCCCAATCAGGACACGTCTGAGTGTGAAAGAGAGCCCTAGTAATAATCATGCTGGGACATAACATATAACCTAGGACTGTCCCAGACAAATGAAGACATGTGGTCACCCTAGTTTTAAGTATTAGAAACCAAGTCAAATTGGCTTAAGCAAAAGGACATTTATTTGTGCCACTGCTGAAAAGACGAGGGGTAGGTCTGGTTTCAGGGATACCAGGACCTAGAAATATCTTCAATATTTCCTCTCTATCTTACTCCTCTCTTCTCTAACCAGGAAGCCTATCCCACCTCCACAGCCACAGTGACTGGGTCAAGGATGGGATTGTGACCCAAGTTGGGCCAATGAAACTCTGCCTGAAGACCTGGATCACGAGCCACTTCTGGAGCTGCTGTGTGTGTGTGTGGAGGGAGAGAGAGGAAGAATCATCCCATCGCTCAAATCACATGGACCAAGCTTGGGCAAGGGGTGATTCCCCAAAGAGAAACCAAGGCATAAATTTGCAAGAAAGGGAAGGAAGGAGGCTGAGCTGGTAAAAATCAATAAATTTTCACTAATTCTGGGATTTTAGTTTGGCTAATAGTAATAGATAACACTTTTTGTAGGATCGCTATGTGTCGGGAACATGTTAATGGCTCTATATTGATGATCCCATTTAAACTTCAAAACAATCCTATAAATCAGATACTACTATTATATGCATTTATACATGAGGAAACTGAGACACATAGAAATTAAGTAATTTGCCCAAGGTTACAAACCAGTGCACGGTCACAAGCCAGTACATGAAAAAGCCAAGATTTCAAGCCAAGCAGTCTGATTCCAGAGCCCATGTTCTCACTATGGTGCCACCCTATGCAGAGTGAGGCAAGCATGTTTGGGGCATTGGTGGAGTGCTGGGAAAGAGAAACTGGAATTACTAAGATATACCTCCTCTCGGGGCTATAGAGGAGAGGCTAGGAGCTGCCACCCGTCATCCTCCACTGCCAGCATTGCCATATGGGTCTAAGTAAATATTGAACAAATATTTGATATTGTCAGTGTGAAAATATGCCCCCAAAATTATTCTGGTCAGAGCACAAAGTTTAGCCTTCCTGGGCACTCATGTGTCTTGGTCCAATTCAGACTGAGTTAGAAGAAAGAACTTAGAGCCAGTCAAGGAAAACATCCTCTCTATTGATTTATAACCCCAAAGTCCTGATACAAATTAACTCAGCACTTCACAGAATCCTGTGGCACTACTGTCAGCCAGCTTCTTGGAATAATGGAAGCCAGAAGCAGCTCTATCCATCTGGCTTCATCTGTATCTCTAAGATCCCAGCAGGGAAATCACTCAGCATAGCTGAGAGGGTATATTCCAACAGAGGGCTTTATGAATTCAAAAACCCTTCTATTAACAAACAACAACAAAAATGTAATCGTGAGAAATAGAGAGACAGAGAAAAGTATTGCAAACTAAATTTTTAAAGCAAAGGATTTCTAAGTATAATTATGCAAAAGGTACTTTTAGACTCCAGAAATAATCTGGTTTTGTTGAGGCAGAGTGCTACTTGGCAACTTTTAATGTAAGTGTATTTAAATATATTTGGCCATGTTTACTTGTACATTCCTAAATTAGATAACTAGCTGATAGATACATAGTACAAAACTGTTTGTTTGTAACAGGAAAAATTGTTCAATCTATCTTCCTTTATAACTGAGTCTCAATAGCCTTGATTTATTGGTGTGGTTCAAGAAATTTGTCCCACATAGAGTTACAGGGAATCACTTTCATTTGTATGCTAACTGCTTTTGATTTTTTTTTTTTTTTTTTTTTAGCATCGTCAGTGGTTTTGGTGATTGATTTTCAGTCTAGCTAAACCAGGTCGTGGTGTACATATTCCCCAGTAGGAAAGAGACTTGCTTAGCAGACAGTACACTTCAGGCACAAAAAAAGTTCTGGTTCATTCCAATGACATTTGAAAATTTCCAAGGAATATAGCATATAGCTTTTGGGCTTCTGAAAGAAAGATTATAACAAAAAATGAATGGTCATTCTTTATTAAAATGACACACATGCCTACACATAGGTACACATAATAGATAAACGCTTAGTTGAGTGGTTAAGTACTCAGGCTCTGGGGTCAAGACTCTGGGGTTTGAATCCTGGCTCCATCACTTACCAGTTACTTAACCTGTTTAACCCTCTGTTTCTACACTGATAAATCAGAGGCACAAACAGGATCAACATGCTTAGCACATTTAGCATGGCTCTTGGCTCATAGGAAATGCTCAGAAAACATGAGCTGGTATTGCTCTTGTCGCTGCTGTGTTATTAGTGGTAGTATTAGCATTATTAGCGATTCAAAGGAAATAGGCATGAAGATACCTCCCTGGCATCAAACACCTAATAACTTAAGGGAAATGGAATATAGAATCATCCAGACAGGAGCTCCGGTTTCCATTTAGCCCATTGTGGCTTCTCCACACACAGGCTAGAACTTGTTCTTTTGATTACACAAAATCCTCATTTGTCACAATGTCCCAGTCAAAGTATGAAGTGGGATCATTATTCCAAGTTGCCTTCAAGCAGTAGAGCAGCAAATTTTCATTCATTTTAGTTTTCCTTCCTGATCTGTAAAATTGAGGCCTTTGTCCTATACATTGCATTTCTGTATCTTCTGCTACCCAGAACACTACCAGCTTTCCCCACCCCCAAGACTTGGAGCATTCCTAGCTGTAACTTGGCAAATATGAGGGTGGGCATCAAATCTCACCTGAGGCAGGTACTGCACATAGGTTATTTCCAGTCCTTGTCCCCCCAGCCAGTGACTTCTGTTCCAGGGAAAGGATAAATGCAGGGGAAGCTCTTTTATGATTTATGATATGTAGAGAACATTCCCGTGGTTCCTGCCCACCGTCCATGCTCTTTCCTGTGATAACACCCACCACATTGTCTTTTATGGCAGCCTCTCTTGCCAATCGCATAAAGCTATGGCGAGGCTGTTTTTTAAAGTGTCCTGCCCCTCCTGGACAAAGAATGGACATATGACCCAAGATAGGCCAGTCCAGTTCTCTCTCCCTGGAAGAGCAAAAGGACCAAAATCATTTGTAGCACATTAATTCATTCCACCAGCAGAATCCTGAAGGAACTACCCACTAGTTTCTATCCTCTGCATCCCAGAAACTGCCCTGGTCCCCTAGTATAGGGCATAGTCAGGCTATGTAGAGTCTCTTTCAATTCTATGTATAACCTGTTAATAAATTCCCACATAGCTTAACCAGCCAGTATTAGGTTCTGATACTGGAAATCAAAGAAGTCAAAATCTTTGGATAGAGTCTGTAATATCTGAACACCTATGTCCTAAAATATAGAAATAAGTACAAGAGAATGTCAAGGCCTTTTTTTCCACTTTCCTATAGATTAACTATTTCATTGATCACAACTCCTCCACCCATCTTACTTAGGTTTTATTTCTGGAAACTTTACCTGTTCCACATAGTGATTTTTCTAGAAGTTCTTAAAAGTTTAGGCAAGTGTATAAATGATAGCTCCTGGTATCTGTCCATATCCTGAAAATGCTGACAGACTAAACTAAGAAGTTATCTTATAATCCTAGGGCAGACTAATTAAATCGTACACACTGACATTTTTGGCTAAAAAAAAAAAAATGATAACTACGCTAATTAGCCCATTAGAAAATGTTCATATCTGGTTGTGCCAAATGAGAGGGGATTCCTTATAATTGTTCCTGCAGGATTGTGAGTGACTGCTGTGGACATGATTTAATTGCAGGAAACATCATTACCTTCCAAGTTCCCTCACCCCATTTAACCACCACAGAGGTTCCCGCCCAGAACACTGAGGAGGAGTTGGAGCTGGATTAGCTTCCCAAAATCATGGCTCATTACCACTGCACTGCAAAGTTTTTAGGAACATAATGAGTTTTTGAAAGTGAAATGAACGTGGCCTCTGACTTCCTACTGTCTGAGGACCCAAGGAAGCCAAAATGCTAACAAACTGTTACAAAGAATGAACAATTAAAACATTGTGAACTTTTTAAGACACTGTGGAAGCTGTACCACCTGCTTGTGAGGAACATTTGAAGCTTTCTGAAAATATTTATTTAAATAAAATCCCTAAGGATTTACTAAATGTCAGGCAGTGAAATTAAAATGTCAGCATATGGCAGAGAGGTCAAAATAGAATTAATAACATGGAGCCAAATGACTCGATTCGATACAGTTTAACAAGTCTTTGTGGGCTCCTATATGTGTCAGACACTGAGGTAGACCCAGCAGGGGATACAAAGATGATCAAAAAGAAGCTCTGGCCCCCAGAGAGTTTATAATCCAGTAAGGGAGGTAGGAAAAGAATGCAAATTCCAGACATACAAGATAAAAATGTAAATACTATTAAAAAGCTGGAAATAAAGTGTTAAAGGGAAAATGATTACATCCATTGCAGGAATCAGGGACGTCTCTCACAGAGCACATAAAAATAGGGATGGTCCTTGACTGACAGATATGTGGAAAAGATTAACTAGGTCCACACAAGCAAAAGCAAAAAAATATGAAAACCTATGGTATATGCAGAAGACAGGTTACTTCCGTTTGTCTGAGGTACACCATGGGGTTCAGTCAAGGGGGAGAAATGTCTGGAAAAGTAGATTGGAGCTACCCAAAAAGGGCTTTAAAGGGAAGGTCTTTTTTACTCTTGGAGGGCAATAGAGTCATTGAAGGTGTTTGCAGACTTCCCAGGGCTGGAAGCAATGGGAATGATAAACAGAAGCCAGGGAGATCAATCAATTAGGAGTCCTACTCATAAGAGTTTTAAACAGAAGAGTTAGAAAGGAAGCAGGTAGGAGGCCAGAGGGACATACATATAAGAGAAATAATACAGAACAAACCCAGTACAGAAGAGCTCAACCCTGACTGCACATTAGAATCACCTGGGTAACTTTATTAAAAACTAAATCCCACCCCAGGCCAATAAAATCAGCATCTCTGTGGTGGGGCCCAGGTACTGATAGTGTGTGTGTATGTGTGTGCATTTAATTTTTAAAATTTTCACAAACACTCCCTCTTTACCTTTCCCCCTACCCCACCCCCACCCCATAACTTCCAATCAGGTTTTTATCTCTGCGAATTTGCTAATTTACATTCATTTCTTATAAGTGATATCATACAATTTTTGTCCTTATGTGTCTTGCTTGTTTCACTGAGCATATCTTCAAAGTTCTTCCATGTTGCAGCATGTCTCACATCTTCATTTTTTCCTATGGCCAAATAATATTCCATTTTTTATATAAACTGCAATTTCCTTATCCATTCATTTGTTGATGGACATTTGGGTTGTTTCCAGCTTTTGGCTATTGTGAATAATGCTGCTATGAACATTGGTAGATAAGTATTGTTTATGACCATGTTTCCACTCTCTTTGGTAAATACTTAAGAGTGGGATTGTCAGGTGAAATAGTCAAGATATATTTAACTTTCTGAGGAACTGTCATATTGCTTTTCATAGTTGGCACACTATATGACATTCCCAACAACAAGGCACTAGACTGCCAATTTCTCCACATCCTCTCCAACATTTATTTTCCATTCTCTCAATAATCGCCATCCTTGTGGGTGTGAAATTGTATGTCATTGTGGTTTTGATTTGCATTTCCCTAATGACTAATGATGTTGAGCATTTTTCATGTGTTTTTTGGCCATTTATGTATTCTCTTTGGAGAAATAACTGTTCAAGTCCTTTGCCAATTTTTTTAATTTGTTTTTCTTTTTGTGGTTGAGTTGTAGGGTTTCTTTATCTATTCTAAATATTAAACACTTATCAGATATGTAGTTTTAAAATATTTTCTTTCATTCTGTAGATTGTCTTTTTACTTTCACGATGAAGTCCTTTGATGCAAAAAAGGTTTTTATTTTGATAAAGTCTATTTTTTCTTTTGTTGCTTATGTTTTTTGTTGTAAAGTCTAAGAAACCATTGCTTAACACAAGGTCCTGAAAATGCTTCCCTATGTTTTCCTTTAGGAGTTTTACGGTTTTGCTTCTTATATGTAGGTCTTTGATGCATTTTTACTTCATTTTTGTATATGGTGTGAATTAGGGGCCCACCCTCATTCTTTTGCATATGAATATCTAGTTTTCCCAGCACCATTTGTTGAAGAAACTTTTCTTTCTCCATTGAGTGGGCTTGACACTCATGTCAAAAGTCAATTAAAAAAAAAAGCAAAATAATAATTTAAAAATAATAATAATAAT